>PVKM010039202.1:0-13838 GCA_004027735.1 Carollia perspicillata | reverse complement strand
ACTAATGGCACGTGAACACTTCTCCAGTAGAGGTCAACAAGGTGTCATAAGACTGCACAAGAGGCAGCTCTGTGCTCTACTGTGTTTCTGAAATAGAAGATCTCAAATCTCCTGACCCTTAAATCTACTGTGAGCCAAGAAACCATAACCCAATCATAACTCTGTACTTGTTTCCATGTTATTGAATGATTGCTTTCTGCCTCATATTCTAGTTAGTCACTGAAATATAGTCACTTCTCTATCCTCTATCTAGGTTCTTCAGAAAATAGTAGTTATGATACATTTATTTCTCTTTTCTCAAATGAATGTCATGAAGAAAAATGTCAAGAAGTCAGCTCCATTTGGAAGCCACTTCACAAAGAAAAGTTGCTCTCTAGGACATTGTACTTACTAGCAGAGACATAACAAAAATTGCAGATGAAAGTGTAATAGTCAACCAATTATATTCAAAGTTGGTTTCCTCAAAATATGTTCATGTTGTTACTGGTCTACCTTACATGTATTTGAGTGCTCAGTTGTTTGAGACAGTCTGGAGATGTGACGTTTGTTTAGGGCCTAGACAGAAATCAGGGATGTGAATCTATGAAGAGGAGAAGCAGAAAAAGAAACCAGTATGGAGGTCTGGTGCAAGATAGTGATCAAACACCACATTTTCCTGAAGAGAAGACAATCTCTTTACCTACATACTTTAACTATAAAAATAGGGGATCACTCAAATTTGAGCAAACCCACATCTATTAATGAAAGGTGTAATTGAAAGTTAACATGTTTATTTTTTATTTTTTATTGTTCAAGTACAGTTGTCTCCATTTTGCCCCCCCACCACACACACACATGCTCCTCTCCACCCTAGCCATGCCCACCTCCCACTGTCAATCCTGCCTCCCTTTGGCTTTGTCTATGCGTCCTTCATATGTGTTCCTTGACAACCCTTCTCCCTTTTCCCCCTGTTATCACCTTCCACCACCCCTCTGGTTACTGTCAATTTGTTCTTTATTTCAATGTCTCTGGTTGCATTTTTCTTGCTTGTTTGTTTTGTTGATTAGGTTCTACTTATAGATGAGATCATGTGGTATTTGTCTTTCACTGTCTTTCACTTTCATTGAGCAAAATGCTCTCCAGATCCATCCATACTGTGCAAAGGGTAGAAGCTCATTTTTTTCTGCTGCATAGTATTCCATTGTGTAAATGTGCCATAGTTTTTTGACCCACTCATTTACTGATGGGCACTTAGGTTGCTTCCAGCACTTGGCTATTGTAAATTGTGCTGCTATGGACAGTAGACTGCATAGGTTCTTTTGCATTGGTTTTCAGGATTCTTAGGGTATAATCCCAGTGCCAGGTCAAAAGGCATTCCATTTTTAGTTTTCTGAGGAGATTTCATACTGTTTTCCACAGTGGGTGCACCAGTCTTCATTCCCACCAATGGTGCACTAGAGTTCTCTTTTCTCAACAACCTCACGAGCACTTCCTGTTTGTAGATTTGTTTATGATGGTCACTCTGACCAGTGTGAAATGGTATCTCATTGTGGTTTTAATTTGCATCTCTCTGATGGCCAGTGATGCTGAGCATCCTTTCATATGTCTTTGGGCCCTCTGTATGTCCTCCTTGGAGAAGTGTCTGTTCAGATCCTTTGCCCATTTTTTGATTGGGTTGTTTGTCTTCTTGGAGTGAAGTCATGTGAGTTCTTTATATATTTTGGAGATCAAACCTTTGTCTGTGGTATCATTTGAAAATACGTTTTCCCATACAGTTGGTTCTCTTTTCATGTTGCTAATGTTTTCTTTAGCCATGCAGAAACATTTATTGATAGTTAAAAATAGCATAGAATTAGTTAGACGCAAACAACATAACCAAAATAAAAGTGAGAAAAAAATTTAAGATAAGAAGCACAGTGCCTGTGATGGAACTTGTATGGAAATGTGTAGGGGCCCAACGGCCATAAGGGGTCAAGGAGAGGGTTTCTCACTGCGGGAGTGGTGATAGAGACCTGGTTTCTGGCCTCAGGTCGTTTTGGGCTCTGACCACTTCCCAACCTTTGGATATCTGGTTGTTCCCATGTGCAAGAAGAAAAGATGGCCTTCTTGGCAGATGCAAGGAAGTATGTGTTATGAGAACATTGTCCTGAGGGAACTTGTAAACTTTGTCTCAAGGACATGACTGTTATACGCCCTGTAACTCTTGAGGCGCTGTATTTAAAGCTCTAGTCTCCTTCAATAAACTTGCCTTTTACCACCAGAGTAACTGGCCCTCTCCATCATTCGTCCCTCGCTCCGACTCACGACCACCCTCGCTGCAGCAGGCTGCGGCAGAAATGTGAAGCATATAATCTGAAACAATAATGGAATCATGCATTAGAAGGAATAATGCAACAGAAGCCGTACATTGGAAGGAAGCTGGAAGGTGGATGGCCTCAGCTGTTCTTTCTTCCGGCCCAAGAATGCTCTTCACAATACCCCAGTACATCTGCTGAATTGTTGAAGGAAGCTTTGACGTCTTTGAAAATTTTCAGAGACAAGGAGCTTCCTACTTGGAAATCAGTCTATTCCATTAGTGGTAAACTCTAGAAGGTTCTGCTAGAACCTTGTGTTTTTCATACTCTAACCAAATTCCCCTATATCTGTATAATCTACCTGCTTCTGTTCTCTGAAAACATATGGAGTTAAGGCCAAACTTTCTTCATTTTGACGGCCCTTTGCAAATATTTGAAGAAATTGGTTATGGTCTTTCTAAGATTTCCTTCTCAACCTAAATATCTCCCAGTTGCCCAATAATTCTTCATAGGGGTTTGTTTCCATACTTTTTAATGTCTTGGGCCTCCAGTGCTGTCTGAGAGCTTCCAAAGGAAGAGATGGCCCTAGTCATGCAGCTCAAGATTATATTCACTTTTGAAGGGTAGTCCTGTCATGTTATGGTTTATGAAGAGGTTAGTATTTTTATTCCCAACTTTATGAGTTTTGGGTGTATCTATTCTGTTTGCTTGTTTGTTTTAATTTAATTTATAAACACCAATTGAGCACCATGCTATTTCGGTCACAGTACTGGGCCCTGGGGACAAAAGAAGAATAAGATTCTGGCTAGAGGATTTTATGATGTTCTAGTGGGAGCAACACACATAAAAAATAATTACAATCTGACACACAATGCATATGCGAACTCCTTGCTCTAAGAATATAGGAAAGGAAATGATCTGCCCAATGTACCTTCTCTGTGTGAGACACATGAGTGGACATGTGTGTGTATGATTATAACTCTAAGTATGGTCAGGTGTGTATTTTAGACTATCTATGAAAACTTAAAGATTTCCTGAATTCCCTTGCTATAGTTCCTTGATTTTTTAAATCTAGTACTTTGGGGAAAAGTTAATATAGGGAATGTTTCCTAATGCTTACTGGTTTCTTTTCAAAGTTTTTAAAAGTGAGTTTTATGATGTGCTCTGGAATTTGGGCATATAATAAAATTCATGCTGTAGTTTTGCAGTTTGTAAAACATTCCTTTCCCATTAGTCCCAAGACTAATGACAGCATTTTCGTGATCATATCTACAGTTTTTACAGGATGCTCATTTATGACTTATTTGGATGTGAAGGCTTGAACTCAAAGTGGCTGGGTGTTCTCTCATGATTTCTTATACCAGGTTTTTATTTTCTCTAACTTGTGTCTGTTGTAATTTAAAAATAAAGCTCACTGACTAAGAAGCTAAAGACATAAAATCTCGTGAGGAATTCGGAGCTCTGACCACAGTCCTGACCCCATCCTCCTCCATTCGGTGAATATTTACAAGTCCAGCTGCATGCCAGGTACTGGCTGTGCATGCACCTTAAAGCAAATTCTGGCTCAAAAGACAGATTGTTCCTTTGTGCTCTCAACTTGGGTTCACTCAGGGCTTCTCGTCTTCCTGACATGTATACATTTGGGTCACTTTAGTGTGACATTTTCATTAAGCTTTTATGTATCTGATGGAAATTTTTGCTCCCCTGAGAGGTCACTTTGCAACCATACAAGTATCCTTATAGGTTTCTGTTTTTATTTCTTATAAAAATCATTTGGTTCATGGGTTCAGAACACTTTATTTTGAAGCTGTATTCCCTTTACACTCTTCGCTCCCCCCCCCCAAAAAAAAAGGTTGCTCATATATTTTTTTAAGTAGTAATGAAGGATAAGAAAATAATATAGAGTAACTTTAGGCAAAGTATTTGGGGGGAAGAATCACAGGCTCATGTGGAAAAGCAGACACAGTGGTCTGGGAGCATCTCTGGGTTGGAGTTCGTCCACACCTGAGAAGGAATGTGACTGACCCCACACCCAGATAGTTCTTTATCTTAAGTAAGCTTGATGTTTTTCCCCCTCTTAGTGCTTATTTTTTGGATGTAAGTTTTGTATATAAAATATAGTTGCATGATTTAAAACACAAAAAAGTATAAAAACTGTCAAGTGAAATGCCTTGTTCTTTTTGCCACCCCCATCCGTCCAGTTCCCACCCTCCATTAATTATTGTCTTTTTCGTGGCTATACAAGCAAATATAAATATAGATTATTATATCCCTCTTTTACACAAATTATGAAAATGGTTTTGCTACTTGTTTTCTCACATTTAATATATCTTAGAGATTTTTTCACATCTTGTACATAGAGACAGTCTTTGCTGTTTCTTAAAGGCATATGTATTCCATTGGTGCATGTACTATTATTTACGTACCTACTACACTATGGACAGATATTTCTGTTGTTTCCAATATTTTGTTACAACAGGGTGCTGCAACAAATAATGTGGTGTATATGCCATTCCAAATATGACCAGTTTATCTGTAGAACCAATTTCCAGAAGTCAAATTACAGGTGTCTGTAGTCTGGATAGAAGTAACCTCCATTTGGATCTTTATTGACTTACAGGGTGGGAGATAGTCAACATACTCAAAATATCCAAATCAATAAAGTTATGAAAATGAAAATGAAAAATATGTCTTTTTTATTTTATGGAAAATGCCATATGAACATTTTTGCCAACCCAACACATAATTATATATGTTTAATATATTTAGGATATAAGAAGAAATTAACAATAAAATACCATTATGAAGATCATTAAATGATTTTAATAAAGCTGAGACCTGGTTATGTAGTGTTTAGATAAGAGATATTATACTGCAGAGTAAAGAACAAAGCTCATAATTAAAAAATAAATAAACTTAAGGTGCCCTGGCTGGTGTAGCTCAGTGGATTGAGTGCAGGCCTGTGAACCAAAGGATCATGGTTCGATTCCCAGTCAGGGCACATGCCTGGGTTGCAGGCAAGTTCCCAGCAGGGGACACATGAGAGGCAACCATACAATGATATTTCTCTCCCTCTCTCCTTCCCTGCTCCTCTAAAGATAAATAAATAAAATCTTTAAAAAATAAACTTAAGGCCCTGGCCACCTTGGCCAGGTGGCTTAGCTGGTTGGAGCATCATCCCAAACACCAAAATGTTGTGGGCTCGATCATAGGTCAGGTGCATATGGGAGGCAACTGATCAGTGTTTCTCTCTCTCTCTCTTCCTATCTCTCTAAAGTCAATAATAAAGACATATCCTCCAGATTTAAAAAATTTTAATTTAACTTAAGACTAATAGAATGCAATAATCATATTCTAGCTTTTTATCTACCTACTCAAGGGGTTCTTTTACACACATGTTCTTTCTCCACCTTTGACCTCTTTCAAAATGTTGTAACACTCTGAAAACATGTTATAAGATCACGAACATTGGAGAATGCTCGGGAGGATGAGCTGAGGTTGGCAGTTCCTGAGTGAAGAAAACCAAGGATGATTTGTTTACTCCATTGATACAATCTTTGCTTAATTCAACATAATTTCATGTCCGTTATTGTGGCACTTTATTAGGTTTCAGTGAATCCAATAGCTAACAGGCTACGCGCTCTGAAGAAGGATCACTTAAAGCCCCTTTTCTAGTCCCTTGCACCTTTTATTATGAAGCATACAAAGCCTGAATCAACCTGTCATGGGAGAGATGATTTGGCCAAAACAGGAGAGGAAACAGCACATGTCATAACTTGGGAAAATCCAGATACAGGCATGTGAACATGGGTTTTCTTCTCTTCCCACATAGGTGACAAAGGAGGAAGACAACACACTGGGCTATGCCAAATTAGAATATAACCTACATGAGAAAAACACAGGCCAGAACTTTGATTTCCCTGAGAGGTAGTCAGGGTGGGCAAAGGCGACAGTGTCCCAGTGGACAGATACATCCCTGGGAAAATGTCAAACAGGTTCCAATGAACATCTCCACTCATATACCAGTATCTGTCTCTTGGCAAGGGTATTTAATAGATAATTATTTAGAAAAATAGAGGCATAATAAAATGTGCGAATTAAAATTCTATGATTTCTGTGATTTCAATCCCCATGGGTTTTCTTTTTTCTATAAAGATGTTTAATATGCTAGTCATGAGAAGGAAATATTCCTTTTAGGTTCATTACCTGGACCATGGTAAGTAGATGATGCAGAAACTTACCTGACACAATGACGTGCATTGTAGAATACAAATTGCCCTCTCTACATGGCATTCTGTCATGACTAAACTATGGCCTATTTATAGTAATTTTCCCAGCCCTTAGAGTTTATGGAGAATAATATTTTACTTCTAGACTTAGCTCTGACAAAAACAATTTCCACAGACTATATTATTTGGTTAAGAGTTTTTACTTTGAATTTTGTGTATCTGGGTTATGTTTTATGCATTAATGATTTCACTAATAGAATACTATTGGTTGTAATAAGTATAATATGTCTAGCAGTGTGTTGGAATATGTATAAGGTATAAAAGGTAATAGGAATAACATCTTTTTGTGTAGCACACTATACACTCATATGCAGTGTCTTATTTAATTATCAAACTAAGTCTAGGAATCAGCTGACACTGCCTCTTCTCCATTTGTAAGTGAAAACCTGAGACTCTGAGATGTAATTTACTGAGAACCACCCTTAAAAATGACAGAGATCAGTTCAAACCAAATTCTTTTGACTCCAAATCCATCATTGGTTCTATCTTTTTTTCTTAAAAAGTTTTAGTTTTTCTATTTATTGGAGTAAGTACAGCTCTGGAACCAGGCACCTGACCTCTCAAAACCTCATATCCTGAGGTCATAACGTCCGTGTGAAGATCGTTCTGCCTCTCGAGATGGTGAAGGTTAGATCATATGCTGTAGAGCTCAAACATACAGTAACTACTCAGTAAATGTTAGCTATTGTTATTCCTATTCTCAGAACAGTTCATAAGAAAACATTTTAGAAGTTGATAGGAGATTTCCACTCATGTCGCCCTCATGTTTCAGAATGTCTACCCATCCAGTTCTTCAACCACGACTTCCGTTGACAAACTCGTCTAACCATGCGTGAGGCCCCGAAACACAGCATTTCTGTTTAGTCTTCTCTCACTGCACCTCGCAGTGATCTTGTAATGCCACTTATACCACTCAAGTCAGCCCTTGTCCTTTTCCATTTCTATCACAGCGTGAATTTCCCTCCTTGTAATTCAGTGTAACTGACCAGCACAGTTTGGGAAATTCTCAACCAGCAAGTCAAATATGTCAGTCCTACTCTCTGGAACTCTGATTAGATGTGTGTTACAGCTTCTCATTTTATCTTCCCTGTCTGTTAATCTTTTTCATATTTGCTCTCTCTTCTTCTTGTCTGTGTTGTATTTGGGATAATTTCATCAAGTATATCTTTCAGTTTACCAATTTTTTTCTTTCAGCTGCATTGAATTTGTTGTTAAATCTGTTCATTTCTAACTTTAATTATATTTTTAATTTCTAGAAGTTTGTTTCTTTGCCCTATCTCTTTGCATATAGTATTTCTGGTTCCATGAACATACTTTCAAACTTGTTTTTTTATTCATTTAAACATAGTAAATAGAGTTATTTTGAAGTATGTAACTACTAATTTCTCTCATCCTTGAGGGGTCTGTTTCTGCTGTCTATTGTTCAGGTTAATTTTTCCTTATGATGCCTTGTTTTCTTATATATTTAGGGTTTTTAATTTGTTTTTATTTGTTTTTTTTTTAACTGTGAACTAGTTACCTTCCGTGCAATTTTATGTGACATTTATTTGAACTTAGGACAGCAAGGTCTTCCTCCAGAGAGGTTCGCCATTTGTTTTTACCAGGACATTACCTAAGATCACTACCAGCCCAGGATCAAAGTAAAATTTTTGGTCTGAAATAGTTTGGACTACCTACATAGTGTGAGTTTTTATTCCCATGCTAACATGAGAACTGGCTTGTAAGTCCAAATTTTCAGTAATACTTCTTTTCTTTTTTGCTTAGTGCTCAGATTTGAAAGTGTACAGTTTTTTTTGTCATTCATCTGTGGGTGTGGAGGTTGGTGTCATTTTCCTTCACTTACACTAAGGTGTAGCCTTTGCAGTCTCAACTTAATGTTGGAGAGGAAGTCATGAGACTACTTGCCATAAGGAGGGGGCAATCTCTAGACCTGCTACCTGCCTCTGTGTGGTCATGAAAATCAAAGCTAAAGTTCATGCAGTTTAGCAGGTGCCCCCAGAAAGAAAGTAGCTGCAGTGTTCTACTTACCTCTGAGTCCTTTCACTCAGACTTGAGGTCCAAGAATTTAAATATTTAGGTTCAAAGATTTAAATATCCAGAATGTGTAGCTGTTTCTAGCAGGAGTATCAGTTTATGTACCTATTCTATATATCACCCAGAAGCAGAAGTCCCTCCCCATATTTTTACCAATTCCATCCATTTTTAAAAATTTAGAACAAATTCAGTAAAATTGTCAGCTTGTAGAAAAAAAATTGATCCAATAAAAATTAGGAAAATATGGTTAAGCAATCAACTGAGTTACTCCTTTTAGAAGATAATACTGTCTGTGTACCTGAGAAACTTTACAATCACTATATGATAGCTGCCTATTTATTGCCTTATCTCGAGGATGACTACCACACTGGCCCTCACCCAGGAGCAGCTTCAGACAGACCCTATGTAGGCTCACACTGTTCAAACCTCCATCACTCCAGAAAGTATATAGGGGCCTCCACCTCTGGCTGTGTAGTATGCAGAGCCACGTTGTATCAAGTTGAGAACTGTCCACACTAGAAAGGCAGGCAGTAGGTAGGGGTGGGAGTAGGTAGGGGGTGTTCAGTCGATTCTTGGGGACACAGGGAAGCATTACTCCAGAAAAGAAGTCCAGAGGCTAGGAGCTAAGTCTGCCAGTGGGTTGGCTCCCCAGAAAGCAACTAGAAAGATAAGGCTGGGCTAATAAAACATTTATGCAGCTCTCTAGGCTCTTGACAGCAGATCCCTTCACCTCGGCCCTACCGCCCCCAACTGTGACTTCTATCCCATCCCAGTCTCCACTCACCCTGTTTCTCCTCTGCTCGCCTTCCCTAACTGGTACCATTTATCACACAGAATAACCTCTATGTATACATAGGCATCCAGCTCTTTCTCTGTGGAACAGTTTTCACAGCCTTTTGAACAAGACAAAGACATATTTGGAGCTGTGAATCAAGGCAACCATTGCAACCATTCTAAACATTGTTAAATGTTTAGAAGATTAAAAGTACTTATGAAGTGTTTACTCACTTTTTAGTTTTCTAGGTATGAATAAAGTACTGTGAACTCCTGCAGACTAATTTCTGGTATGATATCAGTTTGCGGCCTAAGAAATCACCCCGAAAGCAGTGGCTTGAAACATTGCACAGTTATGACTTGTCATGTTCTGCCGTGATCATGTCCAGGCCTGCTTGTGGGTGGGGGGGCTGGACTGTTCAGGATGTCCTCAGTCACAGGCCAGGGACTCTGCATGGGCAGCTGTGACGCACAGGGCTTTTCTCCACTCGGTCTCTAATCCCAGGAGGCCAGCCTGGCCTTGCTCACAAGATGGTCAAAGGGTTCCCAGCAGCAAGGGAGAAAGCCCCAGCACATAAGTCCCATTGCCCAGAGCAGTCACATACAGGCCTGGGTTCCAGGAGTGGAGAAATGGACCCTTTCTCCAGGTGGAGGGAGTGACTGGTACACTACAAAGGGAGGGAAGAGCAATCTGGGAACAATTTGTGACCATTTATGTTGCAGTCTACTGTAGTTATCATCATTGCATAGAAAAAGAGCATCTTACCAAAAAAGTTAAAATATCCCCAAATGTAAAATAGTTAGCTTTAGAAAAACAGAAAACAAACAGACAAGAAAAAACCCTTCACCTCATTGTCCCTTTAAAAATTGTTATTACCAATATCATGGAGTGGTGGAAACCTCTCCTGTCAACATTATTCTAGAGAACAGTATTTGAAACTACAATGTTAGGAAATGAATCTGGCAATACTGTCTCGACCAGAGAAAAGGGCGAGGAGACTCCAGGCAGGGAAGCCAGGTAAGACCACAGATAAGAAGGAGGTGAGAGAGTGGCCACTGAAATAATCAGGAAGCCAGGAAAATGCAATGGATAGCTCAGAGTAGGCTTCAGCCCTGGGATAGGATGAGGGGTGTGTGTGAATGTGTGTGCACAACAAGGATGGAGTCCTAATTCTGGGACTTCCACTTTGGGATAATCCAAAAATTCCATAATCAGCCATATTAGTTATCTATTATTCTGTGACAAATTGCCACCAACAGAAGTTTAAAACCACACCTCCTTGTTAACAGCTCAGTTTCCTTGGGTGAAGAGTCAGGCATGGGTGGAAGCCTGGTCTCCACTCAAGTCTCATAGGCCAAAATCAAAGTTTTGGCTGAGCTGGGCTCTTACCTGTAGTCTCTAGGGACAAGCCCATTTTCTGGCTTGTTCAGGATGTTGGCAGAATCCAGGCCCTTGCTGTTATGGGACGGAGGTTCTGTTTCTCTGTTGGCCATTTGCTGGGACCATCCTAGCCCCTTAAGGCTTCCAGTGTTCCTTTTAGATGGCCCCCCATCTTCACACTAGTGGCATGTGGAAGCCCCCTCATGATTCAGATCTTCTACTTTCTCTTGTTGCCATTATCCTGAAAGCTCTCTGTTTTGAAGGGCTCATGTGATCAAATCGGGCCCATGTGGATAGCCTCCCTATGTTAAGGTTATTTCTGCTATAGACCAGCAATTTTCAGCCACTGTGCTGCAAGAATTTTTATAATATGCCATACCTGACTACCTACTCAGGGGTACTGACCTCGTTCCCCTTAGACTGTCAAATTAAAAAATGACAACAGCCAACACAGCTCTCCAGTGTGAATGAATCAAAATTATACTTACTGTTTGTTGGGTCAGCAAAAAAAATGCATTTTTAGTGTGGCACAGAGTTTTAGTAATTAGTTTATGTGGGCCATGAGATGAAAAAGTTAAAAATTACTGCCATAGACTATAACCTTATATAAATAACACAATGCTGGGAGTGATAAGTCATCAAATCCCTGGGTTCTGAGGACTAGAGAGACAGGTTTTAGAGGGGGCATTTCAGAAATTCTGCCATCACATCACCTCTTGGAGGAGAAAGTGACATAGTTAACTAAGGAGATTTTTCCATGAAAATATAATTTGGTTTTAAAATTACCATCTGCTCACAGTATTATTGTTAGATGCATGTGATACAAAGAAAAAGAAAATGCATCCTATTCAGGAAAATTGAAATCATACCAAGTGTTTTCTCTGACCACAAGGGACTGAAACTAGAAACCAACCCAAGGAAAAAAAACCAAAATACTCAAAATCATGGAGATTGAATAGCATGCTATTAAACAATGAATGGGTCAAGAATGAAATTAGGGAAGAAATCAAAAAGTTTCTGGAAACAAACGAAAATGAACTCACAACAACCCAAAACTTATGGGACACCATGAAGGCAGTCCTGAGAGGGAAGTTCACGGCAATACAGGCCAACCTAAAAAAGACAGAAACATTTCAAACAAGCAACCTAACCCCATGCCTACAAGAACTAGAGGAACAACCACAAAGACAGCCCAGAGCTAGTAGAAGGAAGGAAATAACCAAGATCAGAGCAGAATTAAATGACATACAGACTAAAAGTACAATACTAAGGATCAATGAATCTAGGAGCTGGTTCTTTGAAAAGATAAAATCGACATAAGATAAAATGACATAGAGACTAAAAGCAAAATTCTAAGGATCAATGAATCCAGGAGCTGGTTCTTTGAAAAGATAAAATGATGACCCTTTAAGCAGGCTCATCAAGAAAAAAAGAGAGAGGACCCAAATAAACACAATCAGAAATGAAAGCAGAGAGATTACTACTGATACCACAGAAATACAAAGGACTGTAAGAAATTACTGCAAAGAACTGTATGTCAATAAATTTGAAAACCTAGGTGAAATAGACAAATTTCTAGAAAAATGTAATCTTCCAAAACTCAATGAAGAATAAGCACAAAGCCTGAACAGACGAATAACAGCAGATGAAATTGAAGCAGTAATAAAAACTCCTGACACACAAAAGCCTTGGACCAGATGATTTCACAGGAGAATTCTACACAGCATTTAAGGAAGAGCTAACCCCCATCCTCCACAGACTATTCCAAAAAATCCAAAATCATGGAAGACTCCCATATTCTTTTTATGAAGCCAGCATTACCCTAATGCCAAAACCAGATAAAGACACAAAGAAAGAAAACTTCAGGCCAATATTGCTGATGAACATAGACACTAAAATCCTCAACAAAATATTGGCAAACCACATCCAGCAATACATTAAAAAGATCATACACCATGATCAAATGGCATTCATCCCAGCGATTCAAGGATGATACAACATTCACAAATCAATAAATGTAATGCATCACATAAACAAAAGGAAACACTAACATCACATGATTGTATCAATAGATGTGGAAAAAGCATTTGATAAGGTACAGCACCCATTTAGGATCAAAACACTCAGCAAAGTGGGAATAGAGGGAGCATCCCTCAACATAATAAAGGCCATATATGAGAGACCTACAGCCAACATCATACTCAATGGGCAAAAACTAAAATCTTTCCCACTAAGATCAGGAACAAGACAAGGTTGTCCACTTTCACTGCTTCTATTCAACATAGTATTGGAAGTCCTAGCCACAGCAATCAGGTGAGAAAAAGAAATAAAAGGCATCCAAATTGGAAAGGAGGAAACAAAACTGTCATTGTTTGCAGATGACATGATAGTGTACATAGAAAATCCTATAGGCTCAGCCAAAAAACTGCTCGACCTAATAAATGAATTTGGCAAAACAGCGAGATACAAAGTCAATATCCAGAAATGAAAGGCATTTTTATATACCAACAATGAAACAGCAGAAGCAGAAATCAAGAAAAAAAATCCCATTTGATATAGCAAGAAGAAAAATAAAATACCTAAGAATAAACCTAACCAAGGAGGTAAAAGACCTGTACTCAGAAAACTATACAATGCTGAAGAAAGAAATCAAGAAAGACACAAACAAATAGAAACATATACTGTGTTAATGGATCAGAAGAATTAACATCATCAAAATGTCCATACTACCCAAAGCAATTTACAGATTCAATGCAATACCTATTAAAGTACCAATGACATATTTCACAGACATAGAACAAACACTTCAAAAATTTATATGGAACCATAAATGACCCTGAATAGTTGCTGCAATTTTGAGAAAGAAGAGCAAAGTAGGAGGGATCACAATACTGATACCAAACTGTATTACAAGTCCACAGGAATCAAAACAGCCTGGTACTGTCATAAAAACAAGTACATGGACCAGAGGAACAGAACAGAGAGCCCAGAAATGAACCCAAGTCACTACAGTCAATTAATATTCAAAAAAGGGGGCAGCAACATAAAATGGAATAAAGATAGACTCTTCAACAAATGGTGTTGGGA
>PVKM010039201.1:0-13847 GCA_004027735.1 Carollia perspicillata | reverse complement strand
ATTGCAGAATACCAATATCCCACATTCAACATTTATTTCTCCAAAGATAGGAAATGGGAAAGATGTTGAGGAAGTAAGTTGTATAGAGACACAGGACAATCATAACTCAGGAGAGGCAAGAAGTTGTGAAACGTCTGTCAGGCAGGACTCGGATTCATCAGTTTCAGACAAACAGCGGCAAACCATCGTCATCGCTGACACCCCAAGCCCTGCAGTGAGTGTGATCACGATTAGCAGTGACACTGACGAGGAAGAGACGACCCAGAGACATTCTCTCAGAGAGTAAGTGCCAAGAACAGTTCCCTGTGTTTATGCTGCATCCTTAAATAATAATGATGGCGCCCCCCTGGTGAGGTGAAAAATAGCTTTCTGTGACTTAGTCCTTGTCAGTGTCATGGAGTAAACTTCCTAAACGGTATTTAACATGGTTATTGCAGCATTTCCCCTCTATTTATAAGCGTTAGAGTTTTGCCCATGTAGGTTGTTCTTAACTCATTCATATTCATAATTAAATATATTAATTTTTGGCTCCCGGGGAGTATCTTCTAATGTTTTTGTTCCTCCCATCCCTCTCTCACTAGATGTAAAGGCAGCCTAGATTGTGAAGCTTGCCAGAGTACTCTGAACATCGACCGGATGTGCTCATTAAGTAGTCCTGACAGTACTCTGAGCACCAGCTCCTCAGGGCAGTCTAGCCCATCCCCTTGCAAGAGACCTAACAGGTAAAGGCCTTTCAGTGGTGGTATGTAAAATAAATATTAAATCAGCTAAAAAGCCCATGATTTCTTCTGTAGTTGGTTAAGGTAATAAATGCCTGCCAGTTTACTGCAGTGGCTTCTCTCTTGAACATAATTTTTGAACCAGATCAATTTTTATAACTCAGGTTTTACATAGTAATTTTATTTATTGTTCTAGAACAGACCTAAATAAAAAATTGGGGTTCTAATAAATGAGTTTTTAAATAATTATTTGTTTTTGAAAGGGAAAGAAACACATTCTCAACTTCAGCCCCACAGACTACCATTATAACTTAAGTTTTGGATAAGAACATATACTTAAGCAAAATTTTAAGAAAACATAATAATGTTTTGCATAATGAAGTAGTGACCCATTGTCAGTGGAAAATCTGTTGTGGCCCTTTGCTCTCTTTGGTGGTTGATTTGTGTGGTTTCATCCATATTTTCTCACCTACCTTCCCTTTTGTCCAGGCCCAGGGATCGCAGCTAGAGTAGTGAGCTTCCTCTAACCTGCAAAACTGTCAGTGTGGTGCCTTTGATCTTAGCCTGTAGAAGTTTTTAAGGTGGAAACAAAATATGAATAAATTTTAAGTTTTGATTTTATACATTTGTCTTCTCTTTTTCCTAAGTTAGGAAATACGGTGTGGAATACCTGTAACCAAAGCTCTGTGGAAGATACAAAGAAATTTTAACATATTTTCTTATAAATTGCTTTTAATGGATTTAGAAGTTGATACTACACATATACATAAATATTCCCATATGTATGAAAATATGTATATATACACATATATAAATCTATGTATAAGACATAGATAAGATATATAACTAAAATGTACATATCAAAAGGGATGGTTCAGACCATTAAGTATGAAACGAATGGGTAGGACAGACAACAATGCTGCACAGATCCTAAGGAGAGATACTGTCCAGGCCCGAGAGGGTCACAAAGAGAAGAGAAATAATGGGACCCTGGCTAGTCCTTTCAGATAAGGGTTGAGTTAGAAAGGACCCAAATTACCTACCACTAAAGTGATGTATCTTAACATCAGAATTCAGTCTGAAACATCCATAATGCTTGTACATGTCATTTAAATTATCCAGAAGAGTGCTGCTTTTGTAGTATCTTGGTGACATTTCCCAAAATTTATAAAGTGGGATACATGAACAACTACTACTAAGGATCAAATGAGAAAGGGAAGGAGACAAAATTCAGTGCTAACAGGATGTTCCTAAACAGGACGGAGTTAGGGTTATCAGTCTGAAGAGAGAATTAATGTGAGAGTCTAGAAAGTTTATGAAAAAATGTTATTGAACAAGGAAGAAGTAATTAGATATGAAATAATTGAATAAGATTGTCACCAATTTGCTGGAGCCTCGCTGTTATTTAACTTTGGATTTAATGTGAAAAACATGTTCATAAAGATACTTTCTTGGTGCAGTATGTCGGATGAAGAGCAGGAAAGTGGTTGTGATACTGTGGATGGCTCTCCAACATCAGACTCTTCGGGACATGACAGTCCATTTGCAGAGAGCAGTTTTGTAGAGGACACTCATCAAAACACAGAACTGGGAACCTCTGCCAACACAGAAACCAAACCAGCCGTCTGTACTGTTGTGGTGCCACCGATGGGACTAGAAAATGGACTAATTGCCGATGAGCATATGGCAAACTCAGGTAAACTGAGTCTTCCCTATTTCCTCGATAGTCCCTTAAAAGGTTTTAATTTAGGAACACAGAGAACAGCATTGCCAAGACTCATCTCATAATTTTCAATTTGATCATTTACCTTTAAGGTTCTCAAATCACTGTTGTGTAAAATATCTAAAGACTTTGTGATTTCTATACAAGAAAGGAAAAGCATTAACTTTAATATTTTGTTCATTGCCAGATTCTATATGCCAGCCATTAATAAAAGGACGATCTGCTCCCGGAAGACTAAACCAGCCTTCTGCAGTGGGTAGTCGTCAGCAGAAATTGACATCAGCATTCCAGCAGCAGCATTTGAACTTCAGTCAGGTACAGTTTGGAATTTACAGGAAAGAGTCTTTGGGATTCAAATTCAGCAGTGTTTCACTTGGGGGAAAAAAGATGGTGAAACTGTGTGCAATCTTAATAAATTTTACCCTTTTCATTATCCCGAGTGACTAAAGAGTAATAATCCTGATAATAGGATAATTAAGTAGATTACCCACAAAACTTGATTTTTTTCAGAAAAGTTAAGCTCTTAGATTCTCTTTAATGTAGTTTAATTTGTCTTCTTAGTCCCTTTAAATCAGAATGCACATTAATGGACTGAAGGTACAATTTTTTAGTTTAAATCATTTTTTTATTTTTCAATTACAATTGACATACAATACCGTATTAGTTTTAGGTGTACACCCCAGTGATTAGATATTATATAACATACTAAGTGATAATTCTGATAAATCTAGTACCCATTTGACACCGTGCATAGTTACTAGACTGTTACTAACTATATTCTCTATACTGTATATTCACGTGACTGTTCTGTAATGATCAACATGTACTTCTTAATCCCTTCACCTTTTCCACCCACCCCCCATCCTTCCTCTCATTGGCAACCATCAAAATGGTCTCATCCATGAGCCTGTTTCTGTTCTTCATTTATCATTTTTTTAGATTCATTTGTTGATAGATACGTATTTATCGCCGTCATGTTCATATTTTTATCTATCCTCTTCCTCCTTTTTCTCTTCCTCCTGTCTTTCGTCTTCTTCTCCTCTTCCTCCTCCTCCTCTGTGCATTTTCTTCTTTCTCCTTTAACATTTCGTATAGTACTGGTTTGGTGGTGATGAACTCCATTATTTTTTTTTCATGCCTGGGCAGCTCTTTATCTGTCTTTCTATTCAAAATGATAGCTTTGCTGGGTAGACGACTCTTGATTAAATCCTTGCTTTTCATCACTTTGAATATTCCTTGCCACTCTCTTCTGGCCTACAAAGTTTCTGTTGAGAAATCAGCTGACAGTCTCTTGGGAACTCCCTTGTCGGTAACTAACTTCTTTTCTCTTGCTGCTTTGAAGATGCATTGTCTTTAACCTGTTGCATTTTAATTATGATTTGTCTTGGTGCGGGCCTCGTTGGGTTCATCTTGTTTGGGACTCTCTGAGATTCCTGGACTTGTATGTCTATTTCCTTCACAAGGTTAGGGAAGTTTTCTGTCATTATGATTTTCAAATAGGTTTTCAAATTCTTGCTCTCCTCTCCTTCCAGCACCCGCATGATGTGTATGTTGGTGTATTTGAAATTGTGGCAGAGGCTCTTATATTATCTTCACTTTTTTTGGATCTGTTTCTCTGGTTGCTGTTCTGATTGGGTATTTTTTTACTTCCTTATATTCCAAATTTCTGATTTGTTTCTCAGCTTCATCTACTCTACTGTTGATACCTTATAAATTATTCTTCATTTAAGTTAGTGTATCCTTCATTTCTGACTCTTTAATGGTTTCAATGTCCTCTTTATGGCTTTTATGTTCTTTTTTATGTGTAGAAGTTCTCCCTAAGTCCATTGGGCATCCTTATAACCAGTGTTTTGAACTCTGCATCTAGTAGATTGCTTGTTTCCACTTTGTTTAGTTCTTTTTCTGTTTCCATTCTGTTGTGTTCTTTCATTTTGGATGTATTTCTTTGTCTCCTCATTTTGGCAGCCTCCCTGTGTTTTTCTCTATGTATTAGGTAGAGCTGCTACATCTCCCAGGCTTGGCAGAGTGGCCTAATGTAGTAGATACCTGGTAAGGTCTAGTGGCACAGCCTCCCTGATCACCCAAGCTGGACACTCTCGGTGTGCCCCCTGTCCTCCTTGTGGGCTGTGTACACTCTCCTGTTGTACTTGAGCCTTGATTGCTGTCGGCACACTAATGGGAGGAACTTACCCCCAGGCCAGTTGGCTGCAAGAACTAGCCACGACCACCAAGGAGGATCAGCTATGCAGGGGGCATAGAGCAGGACTCACAGAGCAGGACTCACATCAGCAGGGTTTCGGTGCCCACTGAGTTCCGCCCCTTGAGTGTGTCATTTGTGGAGGTGGTTGGATAGTGCTTCAACATGGTCTGGAGCTGTCCACTGGGTGTACTGGCTCTGTAGCCTCCTGGGAAGTGCAGACCAAGGTCAGTTGCTGCCTGTGTTCTGCCTAGGGCCTTTTGACTTGAGCTACAAAGCAATCTGCAGAGGGCTGCTACTTGAGCTGCGTTTGGAGGTACCCAGGAGAGGCCAAGCTGTGAACCTTGGTCAGCAGCTGCTAGTGCTGGGCCTAGGGCTACTTAGTGAGAGATACAGGCACATTAAGGCCCGATGCTGCTTGTTTTGAGAGATTTTAGGAAAATCTGAAGCATGGGCTATTTGGGCTATTGATGGGCTAAGATGGGCCAAGATGGGCTATTTGTATGGAAAAACCACTGGAAACAGCATAGGTGGGTCTTCCAGTTTGGTGGGCTGTTGTCTCAGGGAATCACCAGGACAGGGACAACAGTGTGAGCCAGGTTAATGGAGACTCAGATAGGCACCGATATGGCTACACTTCATGTGTTAGTCATGTTGGTAGTGAGAGATGCTACACTGAGTACTTTCCATGTATTCAGCACTGTGCTTAGCAGTTGAGTTTCCACTTGGGGAAAGAGAAGATCCTTTATCCAAATCCTGGTTTTGCCAGATACTATGTATATTACCTTGGCCAGGTCTCTTTAGCAGATCTAGACCACAGTTAATGGGAATAATAGCTGTATCATGTGTTGTTTTGGAATTAAATAATGTCTTATATGTAAATGTTAGGCCTACATATGATAAGTGCTTCACACATAGTAACTCTTAGTAGTGGTGGGAGGTTCATGATACTATCAGTGGTAGAGGCATTGTTTATATCATAATAATATGTAGTGATAAGTATTAAAAGGTTATTACTAATATATAAAATCATTAGTTTTCTCTATTTATATTTAGTAAATCTAAGATTTGAGAGATTCTTTATGGGTTATCAGTCACAGCTTATTGTAATTTCCTTTCTTCCTTTCTTTTAAACTTTTAAATATGTATTTAGTGTTTTTTGTTTTATTTGTTTTGGATAGGTTCAGCACTTTGGATCTGGGCATCAAGAGTGGAATGGAAACTTTGGACATCGAAGACAGCATGCTTATATCTCTGCTAGTGTTACCAGTAATCCATTCACTCTTTCTCATGGAAGTCCCAACCACACAGCCGTGCATGCGCACCTGGCTGGAGGCACGCACCTCGGAGGACAGCCTACTCTACTTCCTTACCCATCATCAGCTGCCCTCACTAGTGCTGCACCCGTGGCCCACCTCTTAGCCTCTCCATGTACCTCAAGACCTATGTTACAGCATCCAACTTACAATATCTCCCACCCCAGTGGCATAGTTCACCAGGTCCCAGTGGGCATAAATCCCCGTCTGTTGCCATCCCCAACCATTCATCAGACTCAGTACAAACCAATCTTCCCACCACATTCTTACATTGCAGCATCACCTGCATATACTGGATTTCCACTGAGTCCAACAAAACTCAGCCAGTATCCATATATGTGAAAACTCAAAAGGAGCATATTGAGGAAGCTCAATGATAGAAACATTTGATTAAAAATAAAAACATGGTATTTAATAAATATTAGCCATGGCACAAGAAAATTATTTTTGAATCATGTAGACTTGGGTGCAATTTAAACAACTTCGAGCTTTAAAAAACTCACTTTTAATGTGTTTTGCACATTTGGTATAACTTGTCTTTGGTCATGTTATCTTCTTATGTAGTTACTCTAGACAGGTGACTTATGGGAGCAAAAGTTCAGTTTTGCTCCTGCTATTTTTTATAAAATTGCCTTCTAACTAGTGCAAGACACGTCCATATTTGGGAAGCCATTCTGTGTACAGACTTAGAGCAACAGATGCACATACGTCAGAACTTCAGCATACAAGTGAATTGTATCATCCGTGTCCTAGTGTGTAAATGTTGGGTCACTTACCTAAGAAATTGAGCTATTGTTCTTTACATTTGCATGTGTCTTTGCATGGGCAAAATATTGCCTAGACTTTGCTCTTAAATGTTGTTCTAATAATCTCAGCTGCATTGTAAACCGTTCCCACACATAGTGCCTTAAATATTTGAGGTTGTTAATGTTATTACCTATATATAAATGTTGAGGACTGCAGCACTTAAAAATCAGATCTACTCTTTAGTTCTCTTTTGATAGAGTACTGTTCATTTTTGGTTTTGTGTGGTATGATTTCAGGTTGTAGCTGTTTTTCCTAAGAGGGCAGCATGTTTGCTGTAGCTGAATCGAGTTCTGCTGTCTGATTTTTCAGAATGATCTAGCTTCAAGAAAAGCAAGCAGTTAGTAGTGCTTAAGAAAAATGGATTCAGTATCTAATGGATAGTTGATACCTGTCACAACACAGCATTTTATATACTGTTAAGTAAAACTGCAATACAATCTATGTTTATTTTGGGAGTGTTTGCTGTATAATTGGATTTAATAAAATATTTAGAGGTGCAGTAGGCATGACTTTGAGTAGATAATGAAAGAAAATGCAAATTGCTCATTGATTCATGATGTGGTTTCACCTTAGCTTGGGCAAACCATGCAGTATTTAATAAGTAGTAGCAGAATATTTACTATTGAAGCTTGAAAAGATGTGAGTTCTTTGTGTGCAATTTTTCATTTATGCATGTGAGAGGGTTTTTTTTAAGTATTTTTACATTGTAGTACTTGTTTTGCTTGTTGGTGGTGTTTGCTTATTTAATACATTCCGTCAGGGACAGAAATTACATGCTTTTCTTCCTAGGAAGTGTGTCTTGGGTTTTTCCTTTCTTATTCTTTCTTTCTTTTTTTTTTTGGTGATGGTGGTGATGTTGAAATGAAGTTGCTTTTACAGCACCAAAGACTTAATCATCCATTTGCTATATAAAAGGTAGCTACTTTTTGCATAGACCTCAAGTATATTGTAGTGTAGAGGTGGAATTGAAGGAAAGGTATTAAACAGGCTGTGTTTTAGCTTATGGGCAAGTAATAAATTGTATCATTTATCTTGAATGTATCATAGATAAGCTGCTATATAACGATTGCCACTTCAGATAGCTGTGAAATTAGGTGATTCACTAGTTGTTATTTAGCCTTCTAATTTCTGTATAAGTCTAATTACATGAAATAGAAGTTGGGGTTTTGATTTTTTACTTTGCTTTTCTGTTTGGAGTGTCATTGTAACTACTGTATTGTAAATGATGGAAAATAATAGCATATGTTATTTTGGGGTGTGTTAATTGCATCAGTATTTTATCTCGATTAATGTTTGTGCTCATCACTGCATATAAAAAACTTGGATGTATCAATGTAACTTAATTTTTTATTTTCATACTGGCATTGTAGACACTTGAGAAAGCTGTTATCTTGCAGGCTTGACTTAACTTTTTTTCCTTAAAAATCTGGAATGTAATCTTACAGCATTTACTGGAATAAACAGTACAAAGCATTTGAGTGTAAACTCCCCAAATGTTTTGGATTTATAGCATTTCTTTGATAAATGAATTGCATACCACTAGTACAGCTCTGGTACATTGTTGACAATAAGCTAATAGTAGACAGACTTTTCTTTACTCCATTAACACAAGCAGTGTTTTATTTAACAATTGTCACTGAAATAAATGTGCCTGAAATTGCTTTTTAAAATTACAGTATTAGGTCATAAAATAAAAACCAGCAGTACATTTTTAGTCACACTGAAAATGAAGGACTTAATTTTCCCCACAAGTTTCAGTGTTTTTAGTAATCAATTCTATGCATTTTATATAAATAGAAATATATATTACACATAAAAAAAGGAGTAGCCTAAGATTAATTTAAAAGATTATTTACCGATGGCAAATGTGCGGAGTCACTGTTTAAGGAAGCGCTGTCCTCCACGGCCTTCTGACTTCGTTTGTGTGGTCCCACAGATGAGTCCTGTCTGCTCGCTTCTTGGGAAGAATCAGTGCCGGCAGCAGGTGTCTCGGAAACACGCGCAAAGGGCCGCCCGGCATTCACACCGCAGAAGGTTCAGAAGTGATGCCGCGTGCTTTTTGTTCAGGACCACATTCACACCCTGAAGGGTCCTGTTTTCTGTATTTCAGTTCCAAGACTGGGATGGTCTTGTTAAATGGACAGCAGACAGTAAGCTTCAGTGTTCTCGTGATATAACAGTAACGTTCGATGAAGGCCTACCCCCGTTAAGTACATTGCTCTTAACTGATTCTAATCGTGGGTTTTTTACGTGTTTAAAAGTACAAAATGTTAAAATCCTGTTCAAGCCTAAAGCATATTGACAAAAAAAAATCTGGATTTATAGCTTCTTTAAAGCCATTTTAACCAGTTTTCTTTGGTTTTAATGCTTTCTTAAATAAAACACTGCATGAATTTCAAGTTGCATATTTGCGTACTATTTTGATTTACAAATTATTTTTTATCAAATATCCTGATATTTAGTTTTCTTTTCCTTCAGGGTATTTAAGTATGTTACTATAGTAGCAAAACTTTTCATTTTTAAAAATCTCTACTACTAATTTTGAACTTCATTTGTGTTAAGTAAAAGTTAAATCATACACTGCAAGTGTAGGAAGATTTGTTTTAACAAAACCCAATGACAGATTTGATTACTAAGTTTGAACTGTTAACTGTTTGATGATTTTAGACTTGTGGCTTTCTTTCTTTGGTTAGTTTGTTTTTGCTTTTACTTCTATGCTACACTAGTTTGCCATGTAGCAGTTGCACTGTGCAATATTACAATAAGGACTGGGAAAATTTTTATGGATGTAATGTCTATTACAGTTTGCGATAGTATTTCTCTCTAGTTCTCAGTGATTTAAATGTGACCAAGCCTTCTGTACTTTGTCACAAAAAGCGGGTTTTCCAGGTGACTATTTTGGTGAGTGTCAAAATAAGAATTTATGGTGTATTAACTGTCGATTCACTTTGAATTAAAATATATATATTGCAGCAAACAGCCTGTTGACTTTTTTTCCACCCCAGTACTGCAGATAGGATAGGGAAGGAAAAGGCTGGTAGCATTTGGTACCTAACTGATGTCATCTCATTTAATGCTCAAACCACTTGTGTGAGATCGGTGTTATTATCTTCATTATAGAAATGAGGAAATAGGCTCAAAATATCTAGGTAAATTGGCCAAAGTCACACAGCTAGTGAGTAGTGAATCTGGGAATTGAACCAGGCTATGGAACTGTAACTAATCTACTTTCCACCCGTTTTTTTTTTTTCAATTGCAGTTTACTTTCAATATTATTTTGTATTGGTTTCAGGTGTACAGCTTCGTGGCTAGACGACCATATACTTGGCATAGTGTTCCCCTCGATAGTTTTAGCACCCACCTGGCACCTTCCGTAGTTACTGCAGTGTTACTGACTGTGTTCCCTGTGCTGTACTTCACATCCCGTGACTGTTCTGTGACTACCAGGTTCTGCTTCTCCATCCCTTCACTTCCTCCCAGTCTGTTACCCCTCACCCCACCCCCACCCCAGCTCCACCAGTTCTTTCTAAACGGAAATCTGGCTATTGCAATCACTGGGTAAAACATGGCCCATTTCATTTGAAAATTATTTGCGTAAATACTTTTGAGGTAAACATTTCTGTTCAGTATTCATGGAGAAAACGCGGAATACACATGAATTTTTAAGATATAAAACATGAGACTTCAAAGGAGCGTGGTTGTTGTAGGCCAGTTTAGGTTACACCCTCAAATACCACCTCATACTTACTGGATCTGACTTTAGAAGGAACACCAGTAGGGGAGTTTGGGGGAAGCACTTCACCAGAACACCCCAGGGAGAATATGTCTTCTCTAACCAGCAAACTTTTAACTGAAGCCTGGCATGGGCACTGCGGTGTCTGGCTGCTTTTGTTCACCATTTCATTTGTAAGACACACACGCCCAAGTTGTGTATGGTTGTGGTTTGTTTATCCATATTGCTGTATAGTATTCCTTTGCGTGCCTGCATACTAATACATGTTTTGTGTTGATGGACCTTTGATTTCCAGCGTCCTGGCCGTTATGAGTAGTGCTCCTCTGGACATTTTTGTTCCTGTCTTTTGGGGAACCATGTATGTGCTGCCTTGGGGAACATGTGGGTATGTAATTGCTGGGTAATAAGGTGTACAGGTGTTTTACGTTATTAAATAATTGCAAGCAGCATTCCGAAGGGGTTAAATTAATTTATACTCACCAGTGGTACGGGAGAATTCCAGTTATGCTACATTCTTACACATATTTTTTGTTTCTCTCGTTTTAGTTGTTGTGAGTGTAAGTTGTTCAAAATAATGTGAACATTTCCATTTAGCCCAAGGCACAGATCCTACATATAAATGAAATCCTGATTTTGCAATTTACTTGGAAGTAAATTGGCTTCTGGAGAATACTAAGAAGTATACAGCTATTCAAATTGATTTAGGAAAATAGTAGTTCTCCTAAAGAGATGGACAAAACCTTCGAACCACACATAACTTTGAGCCATTATCTAGTACGGTGCCTGGAACACAGTAGGTTTGCCATGAGTCATTCCGTGATGTTTGCAAAGCATCGGCCGTGCTCCATGCACTCTGCGCTGGGTTTGTATCAGTGGACAACACAGAAGTTTCTTTTCACTTTATGGATCTTTCCTTTTTGTAGAAGGGAAAATTCACAGCACGTAAGTTCAGTTAGGGTAAGCGGAGTGAAGAAAACAGCGGATATTGATTAAGTGATTGGAGAGGGCATGTCAGAGAATGCCTTCGTGAGAAGTGACGACGAGGGTGCTGGTCAGCCACGCAGAGGAACAGTAGCTCTGGCAGAGGGATTGGCAAGTGCAAAGGCCCTAAGTCAGGGAGGAGCTTGTACATAATGTGATGGGCAAAACAGGCAAGTGACCTGTGAGGCCAGAGAAGTGCAAGAGAGGGGAGCAGGAGCTAGAAGGTAGAACTAGGGCGTGGGCACGCAGACCTTTTGCCAAAGGAGCCTATATTTAATTCCCTGTATTGCGGAAGCCATGGGACAAACAACTGGCAAACGGTTTGCCCTAGCCGTCACGGAAAAGGACTGCAGGGCCCGAGTGGGAGCCAGAGGACCAGATAGGAGGCGACAGCTTGCCAGCCAGTTCCTTGTCCAGATGTTTGAATTGTGAATGTTTTCTCCCAGTTTGTGACTTGTCCTTTTATTTTCTTTACAGGGTGTTTGGAAGAGCAAAACTTTTGAATTTTAATAAAGTCCGATTTATAGTGTTTTCTTTTATGATTTGTACTTTTGTGCCTAAGGAAATTTTTGCCTATCCCAAAGTGGCAGACTTTCTTCTTTGTTGTATGTTAAGAGGCATATGGTTTTAGCTTTATTAGGTCTCTGGTTCATTACATATTAATGTTAGTATCAACTTTTATCTTAATGGCATTATTTTATCTTATTGAGAACCTATACTTTTCCCTAATTAGAAGTATGGTTGTATTATATAGAAAAATAAGATGTTAATGTTTCATACTTTTCAGATAAAAATAATACATGGTTACAATTACTTGGGAAATGCAGGAAAATATTTTAAGGAACTCATGGAAATGTAAGTTCGGATCATTAAAATAGTGTAAGCTATTTTAGATACTGATACTTTCTACTTTAGATTATAACATGGGCATCGCGCATATTTACAAGCTTCAGAAACATTCCAAGTGCCAAAACGTAAAATTTAGAGGTGATAAACTGTTCTAATCATTGTTTTTTCTTTAGTGACTACAGAGGATCCAAATAACTCACATTCTTTTCTTATCACATTGAATTATACTTCACATCAACTTTTTATTTTAAAAACTACAGGAAAAAAATAGTACAATGACCACGTACATAATCTTTCCCTGGATTCACCAGTTAACATTCACCACATTATCTCTCTAGAGTTGCATGCACAATTTTTAATTGAAATTTTTATGGATGATCATGGCACTTGGCCCCTAAATACTTACACATTCATCTATAAGAATGATGATATTCTTCAAGTAACCACAAAATTTTACAATACTTAGCAAAATTCTGTAACATCTACTTTCCAGTCCATATTCAAATTTTCCCAGTTGTTTCAGGAATGTCTTTTATAGCTGTTTATTTCCCTGCCACTCCAGGAGCCAATCGAGATTCACCCAGTGCCTTTGGTTCCGTGTCTCCGACTACTTTTAACTTAGAACAGTCCTTTTTTTTAAAATGACATTTTTGAAGAGTTCAGGTTAGAATATCCTACATTCTGAATTTGCCCAGTAGTTTGTTCGTGTTAATCTAACTAGATGCTCTCTCTGTATTCGGTAAGCTGTCTCTGTATTCATCTCTCTGTGGATTCTGTAAAGTACAAGTTGGGTCTAATGGCTTGATAAGAGTCACTGTTCATCTGCAAGAACTATAGGAGTAGCTGGGTCCTTGTTGCCTCATGTCAAGAAGCATGTCATAGGTAGGTTGTCTGGTATCAGCAATGACAGTAGGGTGTAAAGAGGTTATCAGCAAACCTCTGTTCCCATCTGTTGGGTAGTCCTCGGGCAGTACCAGTAACATTTTACCTGGTGTTTAGTATCTGTTGATTGTTGTTGTCTGAATCAATGGTTGTATCGGAGGCTGCGAAATGGTGATTTTCAATTCTATCATTCTTTCTACATGTATTACCTGACATCATTCTATAAAAAAGAATAAAGAAAGGCTTTCTGGCTTCTCCCTGTGCTCACATATTCTCTCTCTCTCTCTCACACACATACACACACACACACCCCATCATCATCATCATCATCATCATGCATTCATGGGTTTTGCTTTATTCGGTAAGTTAAAATTACTGTCTTCATGACTCCTGAATCCTTTTGATGTCATTACATCAGTCTGACTGCTTCCTTGTTTTCTGTTGCAACAAGGTACCTTCGGTTCACCTTGCATTTTTCCTTTTTTGGATTTGGAATAGGCTATTTCTCCAAAGAGCCCAGGTTTCAAAGGGTCCAGTTGAGCAGTGTTTATGTCCAGCACAAAGGTAGTTCCTTTCTCTAGTGCTGTCCCATTAGGGTGTCACGGGGGTTGCTGACCAGGACCAGTCTCTCCCCTGAGTT
>PVKM010039200.1:0-13849 GCA_004027735.1 Carollia perspicillata | reverse complement strand
AAATTAATGCAAAATGGATCTCAAACAAATATAAAATATAAAACTATAAGTCTTTTAGGAAAAAACCTAGAAGAAAATCTTCAGGACCTAGGGCTAAATGAAGAGTTCTTAGACTTGATGCTAAAAGCATGATCCGTGAAAGGAAAAATGGAAAAATTGGATCTCATTGAAATTAAAACTTTTACTCTGTGGAAGATGCTTATAAGACAATAAAATACAACTGCAGAGTGGGAAAATATTTACAAACTATATAACCAACAAGAAGGTCATTTCTAGAAAATATAAAGAGCCCTCAAAACTCATAGTGAAAAGCAAAGAATCCGTTTAAAAACGGGCAAAATTCATGAAGGCACATTTCACCCAAGGGGATATACAGGTGATGAAGCAGCACATGAAAAAAACATTCAACATCCTTAGTGATAAGGGAATTGCAAATTAGAACCATTGAGTTAAAGAGCAAAAAAGAGAAAAACTCAGGGGCATGGACAACAGTACAGTAATTGCCAGGGGGAGGGGGAATGGAGGGAGGTAGGGAAGGTGCAGGGGGAGAAGTGGTGATGGACGGAGACTTGGGGTGGAGAACACACAGCACAGTGTGCAGATGATGTGTTGTGGAACCGTGCACCTGAAACCTGTATAATTTTGTCAACCAGTGTCACCCCAATAAATTCAATAAAAAAGAAAATAACAAAAACAAATTAAAAGCATGAAATATCATTACACATCCGTTGGGATGGCTAACAAAAAAGTAATGAAGCCACCAAATGCTGGCAAGGATGGGAAAAAGCTGGTGGGTATGCAAAATGGTATGGCCACTCTGCAAAATAGTTTGGCAGCTTCTTATAAAACCAAGTGCACACTTACCATAGGACCCAGCAATCCCATACTTGGTCATTTATCCCAGAGAAATGAAAACTGAGGTTCAAACAAATATCTGTACATGAACATTTATAGCATCTTTATTCGTAATGGCCTCAAATTGGAAATTACCCAAATATCCTCCAATAGGTGAATGATTAAATAAAGCATCATAGATCCATACCATGTAATACTACACAAGTTGATATATGCAACAATTTAAATGAATTTCAGGGGAATTATGCTGAGTGAAAAAAAACAATCTCAAAATGTTACACACTGCATGACCCCATTTACATGACATTCTTGAAATACCAAATTAGAGGGATGGAGAACAGACTAGTGGTTGCCAGGGGTCAGAGACTGGAGATGGTGTAAGGGAGCCTTTAGGTTATGGCACAGTTCTATATGTTGATTGTGATGATGGTTACTTGAATCTACACTTGTGGAAAAGTTGCATGGAAACACACACACATGCATGAGCATATGTAAGGTACACTAATAGAATACTGCTGCCTGAGTCCTATCCCATAACAATGAGATGAAAATTTTGTGGAGTGGGGCAGGACATCAATATTTTTTGAACCCTCTCCAGATCATGCTAATGTGCATTCAGGGTTTAACCACTGTTTTAAGTAAGCACAGATTTCCAAAAATATGTAAGTTAAGAAGATGGGTGGATTCATCTGGTGGAAGCTGGTGGATTCAGTGCCAGCCTGAGAACCACAGGATCGCTGGTTCGATTCCCAGTCAGGGCACATGCCTGGGTTGTGGATCAGGTCCCCAGTAGAGGGTGCTTGAGAGGCAACCACACATTGATGTTTCTCTATCTCTCTTTCTCCCTTTCTCTAAAAATAAATAAATAAAATCTTTTTTAAAAAATTTAAAAATTCATTAAAAAGAAAAGAAGATGATAATTTCCTTTATAAAAGAATCTTTGCTCTAGAATATAAAATTGATCCCTAGCTGTCTTTCAAATAGCAAGCCCTATGAATCACTCAAGAAATCTAAGATACACATTACCTTCAAGGAACACATATGTTCATTGTTCATGCTTAAGCATATGACAGTGAAATGGAGGTTTTACTATAAAGGAAAATGAGTGGTTTCTAAATAGGTGTATGTCTGCAGGTCATCTTTGGAAATATTACCAGTGTGCTGGCGGTACTCAAAACAGTACTACGACTTGTTTGTTGGAAAGCTCCAGACCCACCCCTATCGTTCTAAGACACTGGTGCAGGAGTGCAAACTGAGACCTACATGTCATATCATATGTCTAAATAATTAAAGGTTATAAATCAAACTAACAGTTAAAATATGTTCCATCCTTCTCACTTGACAAGAATACCTTCATAATAAAAGAGGGAAAAAAACTACATCAAAGCAGTGGTTTTTATACGATGGAAATTCAGCAAAGTATCAAAGGCAACTGAGTCTGCACAGTTTGCTGATGGGTCAGCAAACTTGTATGAGTAAAAAGATTAAGATATATAATTTATAAATTAGTTATTTCAGAAAAATTTTTTCTTTCCTATCAGTAAAAATCACCACTTATGTTGTACTAATGAAGATCTTCACATAATTTGCATTCTATTGATGGTAATGATTTAAAGTATGGAAAACCAAATGTATTTGTAATCAAAGTATATATGATTCAAATGCATTTTCATAAAGTTATAACCATTAAAAATCAAAAATTAAAATTATTTATATATATATATCTAGATAGACTTTCAAAAAGGTCATTTTTCTACCAGTCTTTTAAAATCATCTATTAAAACAGTGGCAGATTACAAATTATAATTAATAAATATTAAAACTTAAATTATTTAAAGTTGAATTTTTATATTTTTGAGACTTTAATTACACTTTATGTTTTTTTAATATTTTATTTATTTATTTTTAGAGAGAGGAAGGGAGGGAGGGAGAAAGCGAGGGAAACATCAATGTGTGGTTGCCTCGCGTGCGCCCCCTACTGGGGACCTTGCCTGCAACCCAGGCATGTGCCCTGACTGGGAATCCAACCAGTGATCCTTTGGTTTGCAGGCCGGCAACTCAATTCACTGAGCTACACCAGCCAGGGCTAGTTACACTTTATTAAACATTTGTACAAATACAGCTACTCACAATTTTAGTCTTCAATGTCCACCTAAGCACTAATGTAAAGAATTAGAGACAAACTTCGGACATGTTACATCTAGACCTACAGATCTATTTTATAATACAGCAAATTGTTTAATGTTGCAAAATCTTTTTCAGCCACCATGTGCAATTCTTGTGAACTGCTTCTGCAGTCACAAATTGTAACACGAAGGGTGAAAATAGACAGTGGATGCCAACTGGGAAATGATACTCCCTTAAGTAAATGTCTGCTGCATTCAGCACTCTAAGAAACTGCATCTCACTAGTTTATTAACTTATATTTATAAATATAAGTATTTACATTTATAAATATAAATATGAATTAAGCACATCTACAGCTCAAAGTGGCCTGGCTCTCCAAGGCCGTGTCAGCAGAGGCACAGCCTCACAGCATCCGGGCACTTGTCTTCTGTTCGAAGGATATCTAGGGCAGCGATTTCCACCCTCGTCTTGTGGCACACATAAACCAGTAACTAAAGTTATGCAGCACACCAAAAAATATGCTATATATTTTGCTGGTCAGACAAAAATAGGTATAATTTTGATTCATTCATTCATACCAGATGGCTATTGTTGTATTGGCTCTTGTCCTTTTTTCTTTTAAATTGGATGTCTAAGGGGAAAGAGGTCAGTGCCCCTGAATAAATAATCAGGTATCACATGTTTTAAAAATTCTGGCGCACCAGCGTGCCGCAGCACAGCAGCTGAGAATCAGTGACCTAGGGTATTGTGCGGGAACTGCTGAGAAGTAGTTTCCCAGGGCCGGGACAGTGTTGATCATGAGGGCAGATGTTTTGGGGATGAGTTGCACTGCACCAGTGCTGGACACTAGACCCTGAGTGACAGACGTTCCTTGCAGTTGTTATTTTTTAGGGTGTTTGTGACATATGCAGGGCCCTCTAAATCATGGGCCCAGCACTGGGGCTCCTCTTACAATGAAGGCTAAGGGCAGCATGGCACATCCCATAATATGTCTCATTTTATTGTTTATAAATTATTGCATCTGATCCATTTGATACCAACCGTATTTGCCATACTGGGCTCAAAGTAATTTTTGCTCTAAAAATTATGCCTGTCTACCAGCAATGGTCTTTTACTGTTGAAAGATTTTCAAAGAATATTCCAGACCCAAAGGGAGAATCCAATACAATTTGAACTGTGGCAGTGTCCCTAGAATATTGATGTAGATTCTTAAGGTAAAGCATTACAAGATAAAAATACTGACTGTTTATGACATGCCATGCACCTATCTTGAAAGCTCATGAGTGCTTGGCTACCAGCCTGAAGCAACTAGATGAGGCTCAGGAAGCTCCCGAGGCATCAGGGAGGTTTAAGGTGATCATGAACTGGGGCTGGTGACAAAGAGAAGTGAACAAAGTGGAGCTCTGGGAAATCCAACTCACAGAGGCTAAGCCCATGGAAGACGAGGTAGTTCAGGAGTAGCGGAGGGGACAGGTATGATGGCGGTGGTTGTGGCCAACTTGGAATGGCCAGGTGCTCTTGTTGAGAGATAGATACGCAGATCAGACTGATGGACCAGAACCTGAAGTGTCCGAGTTTGGTGAAGGGCAGTCTTCTCCAAGGCAGGCTGACATGAAGAAGAGATAGAGTCTCATTAAATCCAAGCTGGCAGAGACTCGGACTGAGCTTGTTGAGAGACAGACAGCCAACCTGGAAAAGACAATCGATAATCTGGATGCTGAATTGAAAGGCACCGAGGAAATTCATCTCTAACCATGGAGAACGCTGGGCCGGACTTCATTACACCTGACTGGGGTGTGGAGCACCCTCGCCCAGCACTCAGCTGCTCCGTCCAGACTCCGATTGAACCTGCCTGCTTAAAACTGACCTTTAAATTGAAGGCTGATCTCTCTTCCCCAGAAGGCTGCTCTCTTCTCCTTCCTCTGCCTCCTCCCACACTGCCTATGCCAGTCTCCCTAGAGATCCCTGCTAGCGTCTGGGCCAAACACCTTCGGGAACAACATTTAAGGAAATGTGAGCAACAGAAAAGCATCCTTAAAAACCAGTGATGTACACATTTTGCAATTACTTTTACTGTTTTTAAACACTTCAGATTTTTCTACAGTTCTTAATTATGTCTAAGCAATGTCTCCGTTTAGGAAGATAACTTTTTAGCCCAATGCACATTCGTCCCTCTCTCCTCATTACAGCCAAACAGAGAAACTTTATTGTTTCATACCCAGGACCATCCAAACCAGAAAGATAATTCTGGGAGGAATTTGCGCACCTCCAAAAATAAAACCACCAGGCTTAAGACATCCGAGGGCTTGTTTCTAAGTCAGCTGTTGGTGACCAAACAAATCAACACGGAGAGACTGCTCCACAAACCGCATCCTTGTTTCCTTTCTGTAGCCATTCCCCACAGAACCCCTCGCACATCATGTGCTCCGTCTGTGACGGCATCCACTTCCTCCAATATCTTCTTTCGCCACTGATTCATCCAAGCAAAACTTATCCCATCAATTATCCCTAAACCAGAAATTCCCTGGTTTTCTTTCAGAAGGAAATGGGCATTTCAAGACTGTAATCTGGACACTAAGGACACTCGTTGCTACTGTGCTGATTGCTATTTCTTCACCAGTCAAAAGCAGGGTAGTTTGGGTTTTTTCATGCTTTTAAGGTAAAAACTCACAGGTTCATACTGATACTTCCTATTCAAATTCAGGACTATAAAGTGTTTACTTAACATTTTCTCTGTGTCTTCCCTCTTCCACACAGAGAATTTTGATACTTAAGGTCACCAGGGATAAGCTTAGAATATTCCATAATCACCCATGTGTTTGTCCCATATTACACACAGGATGACCTCAGAATAACGATCTTAATTTTTTTGTAGCTGTACTATACCTACACTGTCTCAGTGTATGGTCATTACATTCCATGCTCTCTCCATTTCAACCCTCACCTGTCAGTCTACAACTACCTGTTTAATGTTCCCCATCAATTCTAAGGTCAATGTCTCCCTAGTCACTTTGATTCTTTGAAGATTGTTTTCCAGTAGATTCCTTAGGAAGGGCTCATAAAAATAATATTCTCTGAATCCTTACAGGTTGAAAACAGATTGTCTCTGCTATTCATACTTGGAATTCAGCTTTCCTGTACATAAAGTCCTTGGTTCTCCTGTTCTTACCTTGCGAATTTAAAATGTTACATGAGCCTTGGTGGTGTGGCTCAGTGGATTGAGTACCATCCTGCAAACTGAAATGTTGTTGGTTCTATTCCTGGTCAGAGCACATGCCTGGGTTGCAGGCCAGGTCCCCGGGTGGGGGCCTGTGAGAGGCAACCAATCGATGTTTCTCTCACACTTCACTGTTTCTCTCCAACTCTCTTCCTCCCTTCTTCTCTTTCTGAAAATGAGTAAAATCTTTTTATTTTATTTTTAATATATTTTATTGATTGCGTTATTATAGTTATCCTAATTTTTCCCCCATTGCTCCCCAGGCTACTATCCCCTTTCCATCCAGCAATTCCCCCCCTTCCCCTTAGTTTGTGACCATGGGATGTGCACAAAAATTCTTTGGTTTCTCTAGTTCCTATACTATTCATAACCTCCCCCTGTCTATTCTGTACCTACCAAGTATACTTCTTAATCCCTGCACCTTTTCCCCCATTCTCCCCCTTCACCCTCCTAACTAATAATCCTCCAAATGATCTCCATATCTATGATTCTCTTTCTGTTCTGGTTGTGTACTTAGTTTGTTTTTTTCTTTTTAATTCAATTGTTAATAGTTGTGAATTTGTTGCCTCTTTAATGTTTAATGGTCTTCTTCTTTTGATCTCTTTCTTTTTCTTAAATAAGTCCCTTTAACATTTCATGTAGTAATGGCTTGCTGATGATGAACTCCTTTAGCTTTACCTTGTCTGAGAAACACTTTACCTGCCCTTCCATTCTAAATGCCAGCTTTGCTGGATAGAGTAAATTTAGGTTGTAGGTCCTTGCTTTTCATCACTTTGAATACTTCTTGCCAGTTTCTTCTTGACTGCCAGGTTTCTTTTGAGAAACCAGCTTCCACTCTCATGGGAACTCCTTTGTGGGTAACTCTCACTCTTCTCTTGCTGCATTTAAGATTCTCTCCTTACCTTTAACTTTGGTATTTTAATTATGATGTGCCTTGGTGTGTTCCTCTTTGGATCCAACTTGTTTGGGACTCTTGGTGCTTCCTGGAGTTGTATGTCTATATCCTTTTCCTAATTAGGGAAGTTATTTTTTCAAATAAATTTTCAATTTCTTGCTTTTCCTCTTCTTCTTCTAGCATCCCTGTGATTCCGATGTTGGCATGTTTGGAGTTGTCCCAGACACTTCTTACACTCTCCTCAGTATTTTTGAATTTTTATTTCATCTTTCTGTTCTGGTTGAATGTTTATTTCTTCCTTATGTTCCAAATCATTGATTTGAACCCTGACTTCCTTCTCTTCATTGTTGGTTCCCTATGGATTTTTCTTTATTTCACTTAGTGTAACCTTCATTTCTTCCTTTATATTTTTGCCATATTCAATGAGTTCTCTGAGCATCCTTATCACCAGTGTTTTGAACTCTGCATCTGATAGGCTGGTTATCTGCATTTTGTTTAGTTCTTTCCCTGGGGTTTAGTTGTGTTCCTTCATTTGGCCATGTTTCTTTGCCTCCTCAATTTGGCAGCCCCCCTGTGTTTGTTCCTATGTATTAGGTAGAACTGCTTTGACTCCATGTCTTAGTAATGTAACATATTATAGAAAAGGCACCTTTAAATTTTGTGATGTGGAACCTTAGGTAATCACCAGGGTGGGGCAGCCAGCTTCATTACTCTGTGGTTCTGTGTGGGGGGAAGTTTCAGAGAAGAATTATGCTGCTGCCTGGCTTTTGGAGGTTTGCTCGGCACTCACCCCATTTCCATTTACTTTATTCACTCCCCATGTGCAATTGGTGCCCTTCCAGCTTTGCCCTGGTGCTGAATCCCAGAGTGGGTAGGTTTGTATAATTTTTAAGACAGTGGGGGCACTTTAAACAGAGTTTCCTGGAAATCTGGCAGTTTTTTCTGCCACCCCCACTGGTTTTTACAGCCCGAAGTTGCGGGGATTTATCTGCCTGGTGCTAGAACCCTGGGCTGTGTGGTCTGGCCTCAGACTGGGATCACTCACTTCCAAGGTATCCCACCTGATTTTTATCCAACACATGTGAATGTGAGGCCAGCTTTGCCCATTTTGCCACCACCACTGCCTCTCTCTACCACACCCTGTCTCCTTGCCTCTCCACCCATCTCCATGTCTCTGCCCCTCCTACCTATCTGGATGAATGTGGCTTCTTTAAATCCTTGGTTATCAGACTCCCATACAGTTCAATCTTCTGGCAGTTTTGTTAATATTTGTTTTGAGATCCAATTGTAATACTTTTTGTGGTCGCATGAAGTGCTGGTATAAAGTGTTGTTGAAAAATCTGATGATAATATAAATCTCTTCCCTTTATAAATAACATGATCTTTTTGGCTAGATGTCCTCAGGAATTTTTTCTCTAAAATCTAGTATTTTTAGTAGACTATGTTTTGGTGTCAGCCATTCTAAATCAATTTTGTCAAGTATACAATGTGCTCTTTTTAATATAGAACGTTTAATCTTTTTTCTTTCAGAAGGTTTTCTGGAACTGGAATTTGTAATATTTGTTCTGTTCCCTAGTTGATATTTTTCTTTAAGGGTTCGTATTTTTTTTTATTTCTTTGCCCCTGTTCAATATATTTCAGTTTCTCTCAAATCTTTTTTATATATTTCTTCATTTATTTTTGACTTCTAATTTTTTCTTCTTTTCATCTTCTTTATTTCTTCACTAATTTATTTTAAGGCACTTGCTCTTGTAGTTTAGTTTTCACTTAAGAATGTATTTTTAAATTTATAATCCTTCACTTAGTTGTGTCAACACATTCTTAGTTTTTCTGATTTTGATTTATGTTGTTTTTTTTACCTTTTGTATCATGTTCATATCAACTTTTAGCTTATTTTGAAGAAGGTTACATTTTGGTGTGCTCCATGGTCATGTCTTTCTGCCATGCCTTCATTCTCTCTAGAGATAATGTTTTCTTATTATCTTTTTTTCTTATAATAACTTTGTATAGAATTTGATAGCTAAAAATTTCTTCTGGTCATTTTATGTGAAACTAATTTCCTGAGCTTTCAGAAGGAGTCATGATTCAAGGCAGCTTTCCTAACTTCTTAGGACTTACAAGCAACAGAAGGTAATGGATGTGGTGTTCAAATATAAAATGTCTTTCTAAGATTTCTTGAGTGTGTCCTCCCTGACATTCACCTGGATTTTCTCTTTACGCCCTCTCCCTTGTCTTTTTCCACTAATAGCATATTTTCTTCAACGTGGAGGGCTGTCTTGGAAGGGAGTCCTGGTGTGCTAATTTTAAGAGATCACACATCTCCAGCCCCTCCAGACCTTACTGCAGGACCCTTGCATTCACTTACTTTTGAGTTATGTAAAAATCTCTGCTGGCTTCAGCTCCTGTCTATTTTGATGTCCTCTGCTCTCAGGTCCATTAGGTAACCTAGCACTCTCCAATGCTGTTTCTTACACAGATGTTGATGCCCTGCAGACCTGGTATTTGGTATTGGTGTGGGTGTTTTCACTTCATTCACTTATATTTTGGAATTTGTGAAGATAAACTGTTGTTTAGTTTTAGTGTAAATGCTGTCCATAGGTTTTTTTGATTGTTTGTTTGATATCTTGTTTCTCTGTCATTTTTTAAACAAACAAATTTCTTTATTTTGGAATAATTTTATGCTTACAGAAAACTTGCAAAGGCAGCACAGAAAATTCCAGTATACCACTCACGTAGTTTCCCCTTGTTAATGTCTTACATCATGTTACCTTTGTCAAAACTAAGAAACTAACCATGGCTCATTACTCTTAACTAAACTCCCAACTTTATTCAGATTTCATCATTTTTCTATTAATGTCATCTTTCTGATTCAGGATTCAAACACGTCTAGTTGCCATGTCTCTACATTCTCGTCATATTGGTGATGGTTTTGAGTCTTTTTCTGGTGGTCATAACCTTGAGAATATTGAGGAAAACTGGCCAGATATCTCATAGAACACCCTCCAAGCTGAGTTTGTCTGAGATTTTTCACATTATTATACTAGGTTTATGGGTTTAGGGAAAGAATATCACAGAGATGAAGAGCCCTTCTCATCACACAGCATCAGGAGGTACATGACACCCACATGACCTCACTGTGATGTTAACCTTAATCACTTGATTAAGGTGGGTCAGGTTTCTCCATTGTCAAGTTTCTATTTTTCCCATTGCATACGCTATTCTCATTAATTCCAGTTCACTCTACAGGGAAGAATAGCAGGAATTAATTCCCACCTTTGGTGGGGGTGGGGGAAGGAAGCATCTACTCATATTATTTGGAATTCTTTTGTAAGGGAGATTTGTCTCTTCTTTCCCGCTTATTTATTCAACCATTTATTTGTACCATTTGACTCATATATTTATTTTATACTTTGGATTATAATCCAATACTTTTTCATTTACTATTTTACTCAAATTGTTGCAGTCCTGGCCACTGGGAGCTCTCTGAGATTGGACCCTGTGTTCTCTCTCTGTTTTCGCGTGGGAATTCAGAGAGCTTCAGATACTCAGCCACTGCTGCCATCTTCCCCTCTTGCATTCTTTCCATTATTTCTTTTTGTAAACATGCACTCAACTATGGCCATAAATATATATATATATATATTATACTTTTTATTTGCTACTTAAATTTTGCCTCTGCTGTACCCACAGCATTTTATTATACTTATGGGAGTGATACTTTGCAGGCTGCACAGATGCCCAGTTATTTTCTGAGAATTATTTTTTCTGGTTATCTAAAATGGAAAAATGAAGAGAAAAGATATATAAAAACTGATCCAAATTGTCTGAGGTATTTACACTGAAAGCTAAAAAATATGTATAGAAACAGAGAAAAATTTAAAAAGACCTAAATAAATGGAGAGATTATATCTCATTCATGGATTGAAAGACTCACAAATACTGTCAACATGGCAATTCTTCCCAAATTGCTCTATAGCTTCAACAAAATTTCCACCAAAATTAAGCCTTTTTGTTGAAATTCACAAGCTTTAAAAAACTAATATGGAAGCCCAAAGAATCTAAAATAGCACAAACAACTTTTAGAGACAACAAAGTTGGACATTCCGAGGATGAAGTACCTCAGTTGGTGAACTAAAGCCCGTGATGTCGGGCGTGTGCATAGGCTCCATCTCTGCTGTTATGGCCACACCACTCATGTGCCCAGGCCTGTGACGGCCAGTAATGGAGCCCTACTAATGTCAACAAGCCTGAATCATTTCAGCTACTTGGTTGTTTAAAGTCTGCCATGGTTGATACTTCCTGATGGGTATTAATATGTGATACAAAATCTTCACACATTTTCTATCCATCCACATGCTTCTAAAACCCAGAGCTCCTTGTCTCTGATCTTCTAGTTCTCCTCCTTGCAGGCTCCTGACTGTCTGACCAGGCCATTGACTATGACGCAGGAATCGCTGAACAGTCACATAGAGCCACTTCTCTTTCCACACAAAATAGATGACAAGTTTTGCCCATTTAAGATCTCCTCTGCCTACTATCTTTCAAGGCTAACCTCAGTATGGCTATAATGCAAGTGCTCTCCATTCTCAGGTGGACTCACATGCAGAGCCAATCACCCACAAACCAATCTTGGGCTTTTTTCCTTTTCTTTAAACTGGCTACATAGAACCTACCATATGGTTGGAGCTGGGACAGCCCTAGTGAAATTGTGGCAGATGAAAGAGGTTGAGGCCACTTGCTTCTGAGCTTACTCATTCCCTCTGGTCCTGCTCAGGTTCAATCTCAGGTATACTGTTTCAATATCATGATGGACTTCAGCTGGGCCTATCTGACTTATTGGGAGTTCTGGTCACAAAGTTATCTGGTACGCCACAAGCAAATGTTCTGTCTCTACCTGGACTCATATGCCAGGAACTGTTTCTCAAAAGGAGGCATAGTTTTCTGTGGCAGTGGCATAGCCTTAGTTCAGAACCCCAGAGACCTCTTTGTGATTCTCCCACCCAGGGCTTGACAGAACACCCACACTGCACCTCTTTCAATCACTGACACCTCCAGCACACAGAGCTGCTACATCACGTGGGTTTACTCTTTCCCCGCCAAGGCACACATGTGTCACCAAGTGTTCCAATTTTCTCAACACCTCCTATTCATCCTACCCAGTCACTGGGCTGATGCTGATATCAGGGATCAGTGTGTACAGCACTGTTTGAAACACTGAAGTTGGAAATAATGAAATGTCTGTCTATACCCATGATTGAATAAATCACTGTATGATACCTCATGAAAAAACAAGCAGACATTAAAAGGAAACAGGCCTCTAAATACAAGGTGGGGCAAAAGTAGGTTTACAGTTGCAAGTATGCACAACAGCGTTTATTCTTGTACTATTATTTATTAATTATTATATCATTTGCCATATGAACAACTGTAAACTTTTTGCCCCACCCTGTATACAAAGGTCTCTATGACATATTATTAGATGGAAAAAGTAAATTACAGAGTGCTGTGTGTAACATAAGCAATTTATGTAAAAAGAAAAATAAATATGCTTGTACACGCATGGACAGATGTGGAAGAATACACAGTAAACATTATATCAGGGAGTTTCCTCTATGGTGGAGAATAAAATATGGGAATAAGAATCAGAGAAGGGAGCATTCAGTTTTAATTTTTCCAAGATTGTCAGGAAATTCTATGTTGCCCAGTGTTTGGGATATAATAGAATGGTTTTGAGGAAATACAGAGATACCATGTTTGGAGCTCAGATGTCACGTATCTGAAACTGGGAGCCACGAAGTTAAGGGGGAAGTGAGGATCCAGGTCATACATACTTTTCCCCAGAACAGCATAGTCTTCAGGGTTATCACTGTTGCACACTACAGAGCAGCTCGTGGAGAAATCGTGTCCACTTACTGAAGCTTTCCCTCCTCTTAAACATTTGAGTTAACTAAAAATTTCCCTGCTTTCTCTATCCCTGTTGTAATTATATTTGAACATGGAGGCTTAAAAAACTATCTGGAACTATTTCCATAGATAAATATGAAAAATAGATAAATACTTCCCACTGAGTCAAAATGTTTGATCCTCTCCGCGATTCAGATTACATCTCGACTGGTTTCCCTCCAGAAAGATTGTCACCTCAAAGTGACATTACTAAAAGTAACTGCCATATTTTCAATGTCCTGAAGCTTTATTTATTTAATTTGAGTTGCCTTTATTCTTCTGTGTATATCACATCAAAGGTTAGAGAATTCTGCCTGCATTATTCAGAAAAGGGCAAGCCCCCTTTTTGCCCGGGCACAAGCCAAGACCTCCCCGCCCGGAGCTTTATGTACCTTGTGAGAACAGGAGTTGTTGAACTTTCCTGCAGTGGTAGTGTCATTCTCCAATCGGTGATCTGAAGAAATAAAATCAAATGTGTGATGCAACAGTAAAATGGGTTTAGGGAAAACCAAGTAAAATCAAGTTTCAAAATTTTCCTTTTTAGCAGATATCGCAATGCTATTACTATGCTAAGTAACACTGTGAATCCCTAATAAAGGAATAAACTCTTCACCCCTTCCAAAACTTATTTGAACACAAACCCTTTCTTTCCTTTTATGAGCATCTTTCCCAATTAATGGTCTATAGAATTCACTTCTGAAAATACAGTTCAACGATCACATGATCTGAACAACACATGTGCATGTTTTTTACATAACAAGTTTTTCATTTGCCCTACTACAGCAAATTGCAGTTACCTCTGATTGTGAAAT
>PVKM010039199.1:0-13846 GCA_004027735.1 Carollia perspicillata | reverse complement strand
ACAGTCCTTCCTGTACCCTTCTGTTCCAGCCCAGCATGCCCTTTGCCCTCTGGCTTCTTTGTGTTGGTAGGTTTTCCACCTAAAAAAGTGAGGGTAACAGTATATACCCAACCTCAGGCATATGGGGTGGGGGCTGATCCTCAGCTATCTAGAGGGAACCTTGTCATAATGAAACGCACCACAGAACAAGCACAGAAAGTGTAAAATTCAAACAAGGGCTGGCCAGTGGTCAGAGAATTTCAAAGAAGGTTCCCACTCTTTTCATCCCACAACCAGCCAGGAGTCCTCTCTGGCTGAGCAGTCGGGACCGACTTCTGGAGAAGAGTTTGTGATCATTAGCCTTCCTTACTAGGCCAGCGTGTGTGGATTTCAGGAAGAGCAGGAAAGAAGCTAAGAGGGCAGCACATTCTGATGGGGCGGCTGGTACTGAGGGTCCAAAGATGGGAGGTCAGGGGCTCACGCTACCCATCACAGAACCCATGGGATGGGGTGTGCGCCTTGGTCACAGTCAGAAGCAGAGGCTGAGACACAATCGACCCACGAGGGGTCTGAACCAGAGAGGGAGACGGAGGAGCTGCTCAGAGCAGAGGCACAACGGCGCCATCCTCCCCCGAGCCCACCTGACCTCTGCCACCCCAAACGACAACAGAATTCCAAATCTACCCAGACACAGCACTTCACAGGGTGCACCACTGCTCACAAACAGCAGCTACCACAGCTGCAGCAGCAGCAGCTTTGGCTGAGAGTCACATCTGGAAGGACCAGCGCCCCTGCGCCCCGCAGAAGGCGGAGGTCTCTCCACCTTAGATGGGCGGGAGTCGGAGCAGGTGAGACCCGAGAAGTCTGCCTCCTCCAATCCTCAGAACCCTGGCAAGAAAGCCGTCCCCAGGGGAGCCCGAGAACTGTATCAAATTCTTTAAGTTGTGAGTCTTAGGGTGAAATTTTTTAGATCAATCAATCATTAATATGCTATGAGAAACAACAACAAAAAAATACAGTGCCTCTCTCTGTTTTGAGACAGAGTTAAGAGTATATTCATGTCAGTTTATAGTTTACTCTCACTTAACAGCAAGGAAATGGTTCTCAAGTAGGGTTTCCCACAAAAGACTAATACGAAGGGGGGGCGTGAAAAGGTAACAGGGGTCAAATACAGGGTGACAGAGGATTTGACTTTGGGTGGTAAACACACCATACAATATACAGGTGTATCATAGAGCTGTATAATGGAAACCTATGGGATTTTACTTAACAATGTTACCTTGATACATTTAATTTTTTAAAATATTTTATTTATTTATCTTTAGAGGGGAAGGGAAGGAGAGAGGGAGAGAAATATCAATGTATGGTTGCCTCCCCTGTGTCCCCACTGGGAACTGGCCTGCAACCCAGGCATGTGCCCTGACTAGGAATCGAACCGAGATCCTTTGGTTCGCAGGCCTGCACTCAATCCACCGAGCTACACCAGCCAGGGCGATACATTTAATTTTAATAAAGACAAATACAGGGCAGAGGTTGCATCCTGAAGACGTGAATTCTACATCGTTCTAGTTGCCCGCAGGGTAGTTAATCTCCTTCACAGAATGGTCTCCTGGCCCTGGGCACTTTCTGTGATCTCAGCGGCACCTTAAACCAGTAAAGTAAAGATCGATGCAAATCTCTAGTTGCCAGTCCGCTTCAGTTCATCTGCTTATTTTGCCATGATTAAACCACATGCTCACAATTTAACTGGAGTAAGTTTTTAACCATCTTCCTATGGTTCGTGAATCTGTAAAATTCTTGAAAACTGTCATAAAAGAGGCAAATCACAGACCAAAAATATCACTGAACCAGCAAATTCAATCTAACTTGATATTCAGAGTCCTATGTAGTGTCAACACTGGAACTCCAACCACATAAAAAAGCCTCCTTCATTCCCTATCTAAGAAATTATAACTTTGCATTAATAATCTAGTCTCTAAAAACCTGACAGCTCTAGAAACCAAATCCAGGCCATCTTGTGGAAAGAGCCAGTAAGAGAATGAGGAGAGGGAGTCAACGTGAGAAGATGAGCCCGGCGTCAGTCCCGAGACCCGAAGCAGCAAACACCAGAAACTGAGGAGGCTGCCCAGCACCCTGCTCTTGGTTTCCGGCACCATTCCCCACTGCAAGGCAGCAGGGCTCCCAAGACAGGGCTTCTAGGAATGGGCAGGAAATGCGCAAAGTGGGCCTGGAGCGCCTTGTGGTGCCAGAATAAGAAAGTGTTCCAAAACAAACAAGCAAGACAGGTCGGAGGGACACAGAGGTCGACTGCAAGAGCCCCCAATGGCCAATGTGACAGAACCGAGCAGCAAATAAAGCAGTACTGGATTATAATCCAACGTATAAAATAAATGCCCATGAGTGCACACTGGTATCAGTGATGGAAATGACTGGGTAAATGGGGAGAGGCAGCCTCGTCTGTGAGGCAGAACTCCAAAGAGCTTGTGGAGATGCCCCCACCTTATGGAGGCGAAAAACAATGTCCCGCTCCTTAGTGACTTTCGTCCCGAAGAGGACAGTGTAGAAAGGGGAGAGGCAAGAGTCACTTTACAGAGAAGCTGACATACACTGCCTCAAGCAGGGGACCAAGGTCATTATCAACAGTGATGACTCATATGGATGGCAGGTGCCCTTGATGCGATGTTAGGACAAGTTACCCCAGAAACATTACCCCAGCCTAACCACGAGAAAAACATCAGACAAATCCCAACTGAGGGACAATCCGCAAAACACCTGACCAGGTAGCCTCAAAATGGACAAGGTCAGGAAAAAAACAGGGAAAGCCTGAGAAACTGTCACAGCCAAGAGAAGCCTCAGGAGACCTGAGGGCTCCGTGCGATGCGATACCCGTGAACAGGTTCTGGGACCAACAAAGGATATTAGGAGAAAACTGAGGAAATCTGAAAAAAGCATGGGTCTGGGGTTTTACAAACAGTAAGTAAGACAGAGACGATGAACAGCTAAGAGGACAGGGAGACTTAAAATGCAAAGAAAAGCCCTGGCTGGTGTAGCTCAGTGGGCTGGGCATGGTCCCACAGGTTGAGAGGTCATCTGGTTCGCAGTCAGGACGCATGCCTGGGTTTCAGACCAGGTTCCCGACCCGGGACGTGCAGAAGGCAACTGATCAATGTTTCTCTCGCACATCGATGTTTTCTCTCCCTCCTTCTCCCTCCCTTCCCCTCTCTCTAAAAAAATAAATATTTTAAAAAGAAAAAATGCAAAGAAAAGAGCTGTCAGGAGCAGGAGATGGGAAATGCAACCCCTCTGCTTCCAAAGAAGACTGGTGAATACCCCCTACAAACAAGAAGTAATACCTAAAATGTTTAAATGACAACTCTGTATACATGGAGATTAATTTTCCATTTTATCCTCTTACCAATAAGCTGCTTCAAGGTCAGCCACTGACTAATGCAAACGACTTAGCAACTTTTAAACCAAAGTTTATTAGAAACAGAATTTCCTGAAGTTTGCATTCCCCGTGCTTTCTGGACACAAAGGGATGCAAAGGATCCTCAGTCAGCCAGCCGCAGTCTGGGGCCAGAGAAGATAAATGATTATTTGGTTTCTCTTTTTGCCCAAAGGTGGGCAACATGGCAACCAGAACACTGACAGTTTAATCTACAGAACAAAAGCCCATAAAAAACAGGTCCCTCCTAAAGATTGGGTTGTACAGGTCGGGTGGAAGGAAATGAATCGCTTCCCCCTCTCACCATCCTTCACGTACCTTCTAACAAGGCTGGTCTTTCCTTCCACGATAGCAATGTAACTGGGCTTTGCCATTCGAAAAATGAGCAGCAGTGAATGGGGACAACTTCCTGTGTGATTTCCCAATCATACACTAACATCCGCCTACGTCACCACGCCAGTGTAAATTCATGGCCTCCGCACAGGAAAACAGAGCAAGATATACATTTATGTTTCTAATTATAATAAGTACACATATCATAAAATTTGCCATCCTAACTTTATACGATCTATTTTTATATGAAGAGTATACAAAATATCAACAGCACAAATGCCACCTAGCATTACTAACTGAAGAGTTGCAGAGGAACAGAAAACAATTAGTTGAGCTGTCCTCAAAGGTAGGCTGAAAATTTCTTTAAAAACCTGTAAAGGGCCCTGTCTCAACACACACATTATCCAACATCAGGACTTTAGACTTCTGATATTTGTGTGTAGGTATTCACTGAACACCCCTGTATCATACATACAGCAGTCTCTGGCTTCAGAGAGGTTCCGACAAAGTTTTGTTTTTTCCTCAAATACCTAGTTAAAGTGCCGAGGGGATATTTACAGCTACATATCCTACAATTGTTTCAAGCACCTTCATCTGAACTCACCGGCTACTCCTCAAAACCAGGAGCCCCCCCTTTCCACGCTGTTCTCCTCGGTCACTGAAATCGAGAGTTTCACCTCCGACTCTTCCACGTCACCAAGTCCTGCCCATCTGTTTTCCTCGGCAACGGAGTGTGTGTCCGTCCTCGTTCCACTCCTGTCCCTCCGCCAATGTTAAACCCCCTCACCGTGCATCTAGACAAATGTGACACCCTGTCCTCCACTTCTCCACCCCCTCACCCAGAACTGCCGGATTAATCTTTCTCAAATTCCATTTTAACCACATCTATCACAGCCTCCATTAACCATCCTCGAATCTGCTTTCAAATTAAGTCCAAACTCTTTGGCCTGAGACCAAGGACCCTAACTCAGTTGGAGCGCAGCCCGCCGTGGTTTTGTCTCAGTCCTGCAAGCATCTTTTGTGGGTGTCCCTTTCCTTCTCGGACCACGCTATTTCTTGACCCAGGATGCCATACACACCCACCCACTCACACGCACACACGCGCCCATGTCTAGCAGCGGAGTAGGAAGAGCCCATTTCTCAGGTTTTTCTGAAGAGCCTCAATGTTTGTTAAAACGAGAACTCAAAAGTAAATAAATCACACGGGGACTAATATTAGCCATGTAATAGGGTTATTGTGGAAATGAAAATACGTAATACAGATGGGAAGCGCCAAACACATAGGCATTAAAACACTATTTTCTTCCTCTGTTTGTTAAAACGCTGAAACAAAATAAAAAAAGAAAATGTTTCTGAAACAAGAAAGTGAAGCAGATCACCAGATTGGGAGGAGGCATGGAGCGATGGGTAACAAAGGGGGAGGGATGGAGGCGTACAAATCGCCAGCTGCGGACGGTCGCGGGGCTGTCGAGTGCCCCACAGGGAACACGGTCGGTGATGCTGGAATAACTGCGTGCCGCGCCAGGGGGACGCCAGACCCACCAGGGCGGTCCCTTTGTAAGGCATATGATCACCGCGTTGTACACCTAAAACTCACATAGTATTAATGTCAACTGTAACGGAAAAGTACACTTAAAAAAATAAAGTGAATTAACAACAACAAAATGAAGGTGACACCACTCGAGGTGACGTTGGATTGCCAGAAGGAAAAGGAGAAGGCAGTTTCTTGGGTTCTCCCACAGTGGTGGCACTGGTTCCAAACACCTCGTTCCATTTCACAACGTGTGGCCTTTGTCCTCCCGTGGCTGTGTCTCCAGGACCCCCCCCCCCAGGGAGCAGCCACGGGGAGGGTCATTGGGGTTCATACACAGGAAGGAATGTAGTTTTTCCTCTTAAACGGCAGTAAAGTTTCAACTCCCAAAGCGAAATACTTCAATGTCTCTCTGACGGTCCCATGACCCTTTTTCTTAATTTTGAAACTGCCTTCCCAGCCAAATATAACCAAGGACTGGCTGCATTCTCCAGGGCTCCTCGCCTAACCCCGGCCCCGCCCATGCCTCCGAAGCACGTTCACAGCCCATGGGCAGCTACAGACCAGGCCCTTGAACGGGTGGCAGCCAACAGGAGTGGCCGCAACTCCTCATCCAACAGTCCAAGAGAAGCTACAGAAAACCAGGAATGGACAGACTGGGCCTGGAGAAAAGATAAAGCCAAAGTGGGCTATTAATTCCTTGTCGTGTAGGAGTGTCTACCCACGGCCATCGTGCCCTTCCTGCAGGGAAGGGAGGCAGCCCCGGAGGAGGGAAAGGGCAAGACCAGAGCCCGACGGGCTGTGAAAGCAGGGGGTGGGTGCAGAGCAGACACAGGAGTCCTTGGGGTCCAGGGGAAATGGGGGAGAGCGCTCCCAGCAGCAGCCCCCAAAATGGTTAAGGTACTGTTCATTCGGGACTACCGTATTTTCCTGTGTACAATGTGCACCCATGTTTTTGGCCCAAACTTTCAGGCAACAAAAACCTTTCATTTCAATCTTTTATTTATGTATAGTCAGATACCTGTTTTTGTATTATAAAGGAATTTTAGCATTTATTTTTTATATAGGGGTATTGTTATTGCTTTCTAGAGTTATACGTTTGACATTTAAGTATAAATAAAATAATTAAAAACATTTATACAGACTACCCATGTATAATGGGCATCCTTATTTTTCCCTCAAGAATGTGGGCCAAAAAAGTGCTCATTATACTCATCAAAATACGGTAACTTACGCCTCCGCTCTCGCAGGTGTACTCATCATCACTTAGAACAGGTGCTCCTGTTTGTCTCCTCCCCCTGACTGGTTCAGTCAAAGCCCAAAAATCCATTTTCTGAAATTGCCACGGCCACACTCTCCACAGAGCAGGTGTTGACAACACGTGAATGCATGCCAGTCAGAGCTGTGGGGTGACTGGGAGTAACCTCTGCTTTCTCCCGGCACCCAGCCCCCACCCCCTCAGTCCCCAAGACCCCAGGGCCTGGACTCAAACATAGGCCTTCCAGCTCGCAGGTCAACAACGTACAACCACTCTTTACACCTGGAAATTGCTAGAAGCCAAGAGGACATGATGGCCACCGCTGTGGGCTTGGCAATTCCCAGCCCCAAAACATCCGAAGTTCAAGTCAAGCAGAGATGTTAGACAAAGGAGAGGGAGGGAGAGGAGGAGAGAGGGCAAGAGAAGAGAGGAAAAATCCCCACGTGTGTCCTCCGTCAGTCCCCAGAACTCACAAGCAGAGAACAGGCACCAAGCTTTGGGAGGTTCACTCTTCTACACGGGGCAAAAACTCCCCACGAAGCATGCTGACCGAATTCACGAGCTTCCTTCCCTTCCCTTCTGAAATTCTACAAAGATGACGTTAAAAGTATTTTTAAAAAGATAAAAATAGGCAAACATGTAAGACAGATCTGTGGCTGCTGAGGGCTGGTGGAGGGTGGGTTGGGAGAAGTAGGGACGGAGAACAGGGCTTCTTTCTAAGGCGATGAAAAGGCCCTCGAGTTGACTGGAGACGCTCACACCACTCTGTGAATAGACGGCAAGCCACGCATCTGCAGGTTACAAAGGGGCCAACTGTGTGGTCTGAGACTTGTATCTCAGTACAGCTCTTGCCACACAATACTATCTGCCCAAAGGACAGGGCATTGAGAAAAGAGTCATAGCCAACATGAGTCACCGGTCAAGTTCTGAGAAAGGAAGAGGACAGTGGCGTGGCAGCAGGCTCAGCAGTGTGGAGAAGTCGGCTGCGTCCCAAAGTCCTGCAAGAGGTGCTGCGGCCATGGGAGGATGGGCAGCTGCGCCTGGAGGGAGAGAGTGAGCTGGGGGCAGAGGGACCGACAGGAGTCAGTACACAGAGCCCCACGTGTGATCCCCTAAACCTGTGCAACCTGGGACAGCCAGGGACAGGCAGGAGGAAAAATCTCCGGGTCATCCAAGCCACGGAGGATTGGGGTTCCGAGCCCCCACAGGGAGGCAGGAGACAGGAAGCCCAGCCTTCAGTTCTCTCCAGCCCTGAAGTCACAAGCCAAGTTTATTTCCTAGCAGGAGAGTGGACAAGTCTCCCAAGAAACAAAAGCTCCAGGGAAACAATTCCAGATGCTGACTTGGGGGGTCCTTCAATGAAGACCACAGAGAATCACAGAGAAGGGCCCCAGCAGACAGGGCTCACCTGTGCGGGCAGAGCTTCCAATCAGCTTCTCACAGCCTCACCCTTAAGTGAGATCGCCAGACCTGTGGGAAAGCCTCCAACGTGAACCAGACCAAAATAAACCAAAAAAGGAAAACGAAAAGACGACAGGGCTGCCACAGAGTGGAAGAATATATATGTATAATTAGTATCCTCAGAGAAAAAAAGAACAGGAAGTTATGACAAAGAAGAACACAAAGAACAAGAAGGAACTTACAGCAGTAACATTAAAAGTGGAAATAAAAGATAAACACGGTAAGAAAAATAGAAAGTCAAGGAGCCCTGGCTGGTGTGGCTCACCGTGCGGACTGAAAGGTCACCAGTTCGATTCCCAGTCAGGGCACATGCCTGGTTTCGGGCCAGGTCCCCGGTTGGGGGTGTGCAAGAGGTAATCGGGTGATATGTTTCTCTCCCTTTCTCCCTCTCTCCTCTCTCTAAAAATAAATAAATAGAATTTGTTTAAAAGTCAAGGAAATCAGGGTATCCCTAGAAAAGAGATCTAGACAATAGGAGAGAAAGGCATAAAAGTTCCAAGTTCAATCCAGTTGGCCCAGCATCTATCTAATAGAATTTCAGAAAGAGAAAACGCAGAGAGCACATTATCCAAGAAAAAACACAGGACTATCTCCCAAGACAAGACGGGTGAAGGAGCCAAGTCTCGGACTGAAAGGGCCCTCCCGGGGCTGCCAGATAAAACACAGGCCGCCCAGTTAAATCTGAATTTCAGATAAACCACGATTAATCTTTTAGTGTATGTATGTTCCATTGTTTATCTGGGCATCTCGTATTTTTTGTTGTTTGCTGAATCTGGCAACCCTCTACCTCTGACAGCCCAGCACAGCAAATGAAGAAAGTCCACACCACAGTGAAATGACACCACCAAAAAATGCAGAGGTGCAAGCCCAGGGACAGGCTTGCTGCAGCGGGCACAGCGCTGAGAGCTTTGCCTCAGATACCTCTGAATCCTCACCACGGCCAGGGGCCACCGGGTGGTACCTTTGCCTGTGCCCTGGGCCTGGGATGTAGATGACCCATTTGTCTAATAGTCCAACAGACTAAAATACAGAGACTTTTTTTTCTTCCCAGCCTCACAGAAGGAAAAGTTCTGTTTCCTTCATTTTGGAAACTGGCTGAGTGAGCGAGAATTACAGAGACACAGACGGGAAGGGAGATGGTGGGGGCAGATCCCTGACTCCGCCCAGGGTGCCAGAGCTCTCCGCAGGCCCCCTGATCGAGAGCGCACAGGTTTGGGGCGGTGCTTACAACTGTCTGAAGTCCTGGGTCAGAAACATTAGCTATGGGGGAGGAGTTCGAGGTCATCCCGGAGGGAGAAACCACCCATCCAGCCTCCTTGGGGACCCTGAGCTGCAGAGACTGCAGCTGCGCCCAGTCCATCCAGGCCCAGCTCCCTGCTGGGCTGGATTCCTGCTGCCCCTCAGCTCACAGGGTGGGGCTCAGGATAAGGGTGTCTTCAGACTCTAGGTTTCGGGAGTCGCCTAAGGAGGAAGCTCCCGGACCCTGGGTGGGAACAGGGGCCCGGCCATAGATACAGCCTGATTTAAACCTTTTAAATATTTAGGCATATGGTATATGGCTTTTAAATATTTAAATGTAGCTTTTAAATATTTCATTATGCCTTTTAAATATTTAGCCATCTGGTCTCCCTTTGTACTCTCGCCCCTGCAACATCAAGGGCAGGCCTGGGCCATTATTGTTATTATTACTGTTGTTTTATACATTAGGCAGAGAGACCTTAAGTGTTTTGCTCCAAGGACATACGGTCAGTAAGTGGTAGAGGACGGAGCAGAGCCCAGACCTTCTGCCTCCCCAGCCCAGCTCGTAGCCACGATCAGAACACACAGTTGGGAGGGAGTGGCTCGGATGTAAAAAATCCCAATCTAGTCAAGTACATTACTTAGAAATAAGGACGTCAATTAACAGAAAAACGATTCGAAGAGTTGAAATTCACTGCCTACAGGGAAGAGGACTGGAAAATGCTGTTTGATATCTTTAAAAACCCATGCACGCAATTATGACTTGGACCAAAAAACTAAAATTGTTAAGAAGACATCAGTAGCCCCGGCTGGTATGGCTCAGTGGTGAATAAGTAACCATCTTAACTACGTATTTATTTCCCCAATGTAAACAGCTTAAAAATTATTCTGTCTCTCAAGTCTCATTTTTCCAAAACTGCGTTAAGACATGCTCATGGCTTTTCCTCATGCAAATGCAGATCTGTTACAGTAAGAACATAGTTCACTAAATTATAACCCTTAGGGTGTTACTGTGTTTAGTGCAGTCCAGAACTGTTGACAGTGAAATACAGCAAATTCCATTATTTGTTAGAAAATGTTACATAACTGAAACCCAGGAAGAGTCCTTTCTGATTGCAAAATTAGGTTCCATGAATCTTCAGGAAGAACTTTTAAATGTGTATGTCTTTTTTGGGTCTCTTCTGCCCAACCTCAATGCAGTTAGAAGACCCTTACTCGGTAGGGGTTAAAAAAAAAAAAAGAAGAGTAGAGAAAACCTTTCGGCATTCAACTACTTTTGTATTCTCTACCTATATTAAGCACACAGCTTATAAGATTATTTAACCCAGAAACAGCCAACTGTTGGGTCAAATTTGGCAAATCTAAGAGCATACATAATGAAATGTTACTAACAAGCCTTCCTTAGACCAGGACCAATATCAAAGAGAAATTCCAACCCAGAGCAGAGGAGGGGTGGGAGGGGGTGTCCAGGGGGCATAGAAACAGAAAGAAAAAAAGAAAAAAGGCTTACAACCTAAGACTTGACCCCAGGACAGACCCGTGGCCTCTGAAGAATGTGGTCTGGGCAGCCTTTTGTGCCCCCAGCTAACCAGGCTGCCCATTTCAAAACATCAGGTCGCAAAGGCCTGGGGCCTTGGCCTCCAACTTGTTTTTTTGCTGGTTGATCTTCTCATGCCTTACTCCTCACTCTGTCTTTTTTTTTTTTTTAATATTTTATTTATTTATTTTTAGAGAGAGGGGAAGGGAATGAGAAAGAGTGGGAGAGAAACATCAATATGTGGTTGCATCTCATGTGTCCCCTACTGGGGACCTGGCCCGCAACCCAGGCATGTGCCCTGACTGGGAATTGAACCAGCAACCCTTTGTTTCACAGGCCCATGCTCAATCCACTGAGCTACACCAGCCAGGGCTGTCTTCTTCCCCTTCAAAGCTTCCTGAAGGCCCCTCTCTAACGGATTAATCCCCACCGTCCAATTTATTGGTCTTTTCAACAGTTACGTACATCACGTGTTGCTTTATCAATGTATATATATAATGCCTACAAAGAAGGACTGGATGGGGTTCATTCGGAAGGATCACGATGTGTGCAACGGGACAGGAATATAAAGGTATCCGCACGCAGAGGCTTACGGCTGAAAGAGGTTCCAGGTGTGTGCTCAGCCTGCTTCCTCCCCTGCTCACCCCAGACACCCAGAGAGGCCAAATAAAAACTTCATGTGAGGGACCTGGAGAAGACAAGTTCATGGAGGCTGAAAGTAGAATAAAAGTCACCAGGGGCTGGGGGAGGGGGAAGGAAGAGTTACTGTTTAAATGGCTCAGAGTTTTTATTGGGGGGCATGTCCTGAAATGTTTTTGTTGAGGGTGATGTATTTAATGCCACTGAAGCATACACTTATGAATGAATGGGTGATACAACAACTATTAGGTTGTGTATGTTTTAACAGTTGTTTTTTTTAAACCTGCTATAATGAAGAGGGAAGACACGTTACCAAGAATTTTAAAATGTGGATTTCAGAAATGTAGTCTAATGTCTGGGACCCTTTTGCTACACCCTTTAGGGAACTGAGCTGGTAGGTATTAGCAAGGTGCTGGTAACCTTTAAGAACCAGCAGTCTGGGAGTGGGGAACCTGGGTTTTTAGCACTTATGTGTGCCTGTGATTTAAATACTCCCACCAGAATGCATTGCAAGCCACTAAAATCATGTCGCGGGTGGGGCTGAGACAGGTACCTGCAATGAACTGGTGAGCAGGTAAAGCAGGGCCAGCTCCCCCAATCACCTCTGCACTGCCACACCCCTAAAACGTGTCCCTGTTCACAGAGATCAGGAGGGAAGGAAGAGTCTAGGGAGACATGGTTGAAGTTTTAACTGGTTTCCTTAGCGTACATAACACTATCCCAAACCTCTATCCCCACCCCTTCTGAGGTCTCTACTACATTGATGTGCACTCTGAATCAATCACAAAGGGCTGGCGTACCTAGTGCCTACCACATCTGTCTGACCTCCAGATAGAGGTGCTGTGTGTCTGCTGGGGAACACCACCTGCATGAGATGAGTCTATTCGTTTGCAGCCGGTAAGCGGACACACCGAGGGAGCAGAGGTGATAGGACACCAGAAGATGCCTGCTCGTCTGTAGAGGACCACCGATACCAGCTGGTGTGTCCTCCTGTTCGACTGGGGCAGTCCGATTTGGGTCCAACTTGAATGACAACACAGAAAACCCAAACAGAGCCTCTGCTCATGGGTTCCTCGCCACAGGGAAGACGGGGGAAGCACAGACAATTTCTTTTGGCCTTCCCTGCAAGATGCTGACCCTTCCCCAAGTCCCACCATGCATCTCTTATGATTCCAGTAGCCCCCCAAACCTTACTGTACATGAGCTTTAAAATATTTCAGGTAGAGCACAGAATAAACCTAGGTAAAACTGCTGAAATAGCTAGAAAAACTGATTTACTTCTGTTCACAAAACGCCAAGGGATGCCTAACAACTGAGGAAGACTTCAAGTCATATGGAAATTAAGTGGGTAAATAGAGGTTCAAAACTGCAGAAATGGCAAATGACTTATTAATTCCTTAGGGAAGAATAAGGAGATCAAAAATCTTAACTCGGACTTCAGCCAAGATGGAGGCGTAGGTAGACACACTGTGCCTCCTCTCACCATCGAAATTAAGAACAAAAATTTAGGAACAAAAAAAACAACCAGAATGGACAGAAAATTGAACTGTACAGAAGTCCGACAATCATCCATCCAGACCAGTAAGAGGGGCGGAGTCGGCGGCCTGTGGAGAGGGGTCGCGGCAAGGAAAAGCGGTGGCTGGCAGGCAGACCCTGGGCGCCTGGAGGCAATGAGCAGACCCAGTGAGGCGCCCAGGGTGCGTGGCTGGCTGACCAAGGTCAAGCATTCACGCGCAGATAGACCAGGTGAACACGGGCAACGAGACAGACTGTACAACCCAGGGCCCCAGCGCTGGGAAATAAAGCCTAAAAGCACCGATTGAAAACACTTGTGGGGGTTGAGGTACCAGGAGAGACTCCCAGCCTCACAGCAGAGTTCGTTGGACAGACCCACAGGGTCCCTAGAACATACACAAGCTCACCCACCTGGGGAACCAGTAACAGAAGGGCCCAGTTTGCTTGTGGAAAGCGGCGGAAGGGACTGAAATCCAACAGAGAGCCAAGCAAACGCCATTGTTCCCTCTCTGACCCCGCCCCCAAAGACAGCGTCACAACCCAGCAACTGGGTTGCCCCGCCCTGGTGAACACCTAAGGCTCCACCCCTCATACGTAACAAGCACAACCAGACCCCCCAAAAAATGGCTCAAACAGAAGAACATACCAAAGCCCCAGAGCCAATACTTTTAAGCGACCAAGAGACAGCCAACCTATCAGATGCACAGTTAGTTCAAGGCACTGGTGATCAGGATGCTCACAGAACTAGTTGATTTTGGTTGCAAATTAGATGAAAAAATGAAGGCTACACTAAGGGAAATGAAGGAAAATGCACAGGGAACCAATATTGATGGGGAGAAAACTGAGACTCAATCAATGGAGTGGACCAGAAGGAAGAAAGAAACAACCAAACAGAAAAGAAGGAAGAAA
>PVKM010039198.1:0-13863 GCA_004027735.1 Carollia perspicillata | reverse complement strand
AGCTGGGACAACGTACAATGTCTTCAAAGGGAAGAAAGAATTTGACATCTCAGGTAGTTAGGACTTTAAAAGGCAGTGAGTTATGGCCTTCCATGTTGCTGCATTTTGCTACCTAGGTTGCTTCTCCAATTTGGCTTTATGCTGAGAGGATTTAATGAGGTAATAGTATCTGTTACAACTTAAGCTTCTCCTTCCTACAAGTTTGTCTTCGGGCAAGTCACTGGACCTCAGTTTCCTGCCAAGTGGTAAAAATAATGCTTTCCTAAGCCTTAAAAAGGTGTTAGAGAAGAGCTAGTAAAGATGAATGTTCTTTTAAAACTGTATATTATTGTATATCTCTGAGGATTTTTTTAATTAAAATATGTTTTTTAAAAAGCAAAAGAAAATCCTCTTTTGCAGTATTTATGAGACTAATTCAAGTGATTTTAGATGAACTTGCATAGATAGTATTTGCCTCTGTGTCATTTTCAAATAAGAAGTAAAGTTTGTAAGATAAATTTTAATAGACATTTTTGTGTATAATGGGAGTCTCCATCAATCAGTAAAATAAAGTATAGTTTATATTATTTGTACATATTCAAACATAACTGTTTCATTAAGCTCTCATTTCTTGATTCTTTTCATTTTCTGTTTACTGAAAGCATTAATCTGAGATCCTATAACCATGAAGGACAGGATCACTCCATACCTGGTTACTGTCGTCTACAGGTTGCAAAACCCAGCGAAATACTGTATGTGTCTCTCAGTCCAGCTGAACTGTTCTTGGCTATCCCTGCTTCACACTCCATCCTCGTTTCTTCGTTCCTGCGTGTAGCTGGTTCGTGTTGTTTTTGGTGTCACACCTCCTTCTGACATTTTGCAGGTGGCATGCCTCAGACATGAATCACCACAGGCCCTCTTTTCCTCTCACTTTTCCTTGAGATGCGCCTTGCATGCCACTTCTGGCTCTGGTAGAGGTCCAAACCTAATACAACAGCCCAGTATTAGCCCACTGAATCAACACCCCTGAACGGTCTTGACAGTGGAGGATGGTGGGGGGTGGAGAAGGGGTGACATTATATATGGGTCATAAGCATCGAGTGAAGAGAGGTATATTAATTTTCTACAGCTGCTGTGACAAATTGCCACACACTTAGTGGCTTATAGCACATACATTTATTATCTTACCATTCTGGAGGTAAAAAGACCATAATGGAACAACATATGGAGTGAAGGTGTGGACAGAACTGCATTTCATCTGGAGGTTCTAAGGGAGCCTTTTCCAATTTCTAAAGGCAGCTGGCCCTTATCCGTTGGTGGGATCCTGGCTGTATCAAATATCTGCTTCTGTTAACAGATCTTCCTTTCTGATTCCCTTACGTCTGTCTTTCGGTTATAAGGACACTTGGATATGGCCCTCATCTGAAAATTCTCAACTTAGATCACATTAGCACCACCTCCTTTGCCATAGAAGGCAACACATTCACAGACTCTAGGGATTTGGATATGAACATCTTGGGTGAGGGAGAGCATTATTTTGCCTACCAAAAAAGAGAAATATCTAAAAATAAAGAAAGAGAAGTCAAGACCTCAAGACCCAACCAACTACAGAAAAGATAGCACAAGTGGCACCATCTGAATGAGATTTTGCTCCTTGGCACCTGGCTGCTCCTCTCCCAGCCCTGCCTCACCTTGTGCTCTGCAATCTCATCCACGTTTCTCCACAGAACAGAAAATGTCCTGAAGCTCATCCCAAAGATAATGAGCCAATCGAAGCCAAGCTGCCCTTCAGACAATGATGCATTATCACCAAGACTTTCTATAGAAACGGATGGCCCACTTTTATTTACCTTGTCATTTAGTGAGTTAACTGTTGAGAATTTGTGCCCAGATTGAAAGGGATGAAGACCCCAGTGGGAAGACCTTTGGCTGAGAGAACCTTTCGTGTCACTCTAGTCAAGGAGTTGCCTTAACCAGGTTTCCCTTATGTGTGCTGGACTCTAGAGATAAAATCGTCCTTCCTACTAAGCAGAAAGATACCTCTAGGATTTTTCTGACTACAGCCTTCTATATATTTATGAGGAAAATTGTTCCTCTCCATATTAGCCAGTGATATAAGGATCACCCAAAACTTTAGCCATGCAGAACATGGAAATGGAGACTGTTCCAAGCAATTTCTCACATATATTCAATGACCCAGGTTCAGAAATGTATGACAAATACTGTATAATCGCAGTTATATGTGAAATTTAAAACAAATTAACCATTGAACTTATACATACAGAGAACTGATTGGTGGTTGTCAGGGGTAGAGAATAGGAGGGGGGCAGGGTGGAAAACCGAGTGAAAGGGGTTAAAAGGTAAAAACTTCCAGTTATAAAATAATTACCATGGGGTGTACTTTATAGCATTGTGACTATAGTTAATAACAACATATTTGAAATTTGCCTAAAGAGTAAATCTTAAAGTTCTCATCACAAGAAAAAAATTTGGAAAAAAACCCTGCATTTATACTATACTAAAAGCTAGGTTCTTTGGCCATGCTGCTCCAGCTGACTGCAATGAATTTTCACCTGGCTGACTTTCACTTTTTTGTTGTTGTTGTTCATGAGCATCACTGTTTCTGGGAAAACTTTCTTGACTTCCCTGTTCTGGAAGCTTCAGTTATTTGTATCCTGGCGCACATCACATTACTGTTTACACACAACCCTTTTACTAGACTGTAAAGCCTCAAAGGCAAGTTATGTACTCCAGTCGTCTTGGGATCTTCATAGACGTCTTCTAATAACTTGATAAACAGATAAAGGAGCCCTCCCAGAGCTGGTAAGGCACAGCAGCAGCAGAAAGCCACACAAGGGAATGGGGAACCTGGAAGAACACCAAAGAGAGTAAGGAGAATGCCCAGAGTAATAGGAGAGGCACAGATCAAGTAGATAGGCCTCACCCTATCTACTGTTCACTTTTGCTTTGATATACTTCAACGAGATACTACATGTGTTATACTTCTTGCTATCTCCCCCATCTGAACCCCCACCAAATGCCTGGCATATGGTAGGGTTCAATATGTATCTAGTGATTGACTGATTGCCTAGTTCTGGCTCAATATGACCCAAGAGGCAAAGCGCAAGTTGGGAGCAACATAAAATACATCTAGAAATGACATTGTTTTAAGGCTACATAATCAGAATGACGTATAGATAGTGAACATTTATTGACAATCTACAGTGAAGAGACTCCTATAGTAGCTAGTGAGCATCAATAATAAAAGTATTGAAGAGATGAAATCTTCCCTGAAGCTTTGCATTAACAGAGAAAACAGGAAAAATAGATACAGTAAAAATGATGCAATAATGTATATTAAAAGTTAATCTGATCTGGAGGATGCTGGAAAACAAGCCCAACTGTTCTACTGGAATCTAGTTCAGACCATGAAAAAACTGAGTGATAGGAATAAGAGATATATTTTCCTTCCCAAATCTACCCAAATTTCCTTCATTGGGAAACACTTATGAAGTACAGCTTAGGCTGTTGTTCCAGGGATAGACGCATACCCTTTACTAGGGATGGCCCAAGGAGAACAAAGCTTAGGGATCTTGTTCAGTGGATGTGACAAGGTAGCCAAAAGCTCCTTCATTGCTGATGGCTGTCTTGCAATTGTGGAGAAGACAGTCTAAAGATGAAGCCAGCACAGAGGAGGCAGAAGCAAGAAAAACACAAAGAAATGGAACAAGTACTGCATTTGAGATACACATAGAGCCTTCTCTATCTCAGTACTTCTTAATATACACCACTTACCTTTCATCCAGTTGAGTTAGGTTCCTGTTGTTTGATTCAAAAAGCATCTTAATAGGTACAAAAGGGAGTGCTTATGTCCCATCATTATATGTCCTCTAGTTGATCTGTTATACAGAAATGTATAGGGAAGACCCTGCACAGTTTCTCAGGCCCCATACCATAAAAAATATTAAAATCATAAGTGTCCATAAGAAGAAATAGAACATCAGTTATGAACACTGCTGAAGTGCAAGAGGGATTATAACAATTAAGTTCAGATAGACTATATAGGTGGGACCCCCTCCTCCACAAGAATAGTCTGAGAATTGAGAGTGATCCTAGCTGGTTGCTGCTCAAAAACTCAAAAGGCATTGCATACTCACTGGAAAAGACAGGATCATTTAAGGATCGGGGAGGTCAAAATGTTTCTCTGTATCACTCAATCAGTGATCATCACTGGCAGGATAAATGCAGAATTTTTGCTAAAGAATTACTTTTCATTGAAAGCAAATATGATTCACTAGCAAAATAGAAAAAAAAGAAACAACAGGTGGTGAATACAACTTAAGACATTAAATTTCCATGAGTCACTGAAGCCAGATGGCATGCATTTACAAATTCTGAATAAATTTAAGATCAAAGCATTTTGGATACTAACAATATGGGCATTTTATCATATAAAACAACTATAGGAGTCCAGGAGATTGCCAACTGTATTAAATGCAATGAAACCTAACAAATGTACTAGACACCACCAAACACTGTTCTAGGCACCTGGCAGTCAAAGATATTTAAGAAAAGATTATGAAGGTCATGTCCTTCAAAATCTCATAATTGAAATGATTGCTACATTGCCAGTAGCAGTCAAATTTATATACTTTCAAACATACTTAATTTTATAAACAGAAAATATTTAAAGAATTCTCTAATAAAACCATTTTCCATTTGAAGGTGAATTAGTCAGGAACAGATGCAGAGAGCAGAAAGGACTCTAGCTAGGTTAACAAAAGGAGATTTTGGTGCTTTAGGTTTGTAAAAAGACTAGAGGAATGAGCCCTAATTTGAGCTTCCAGGAATGACTTCCAGAACAATGGTCTAAAACTACCTTCTTGGGAGGCACTGTCCCTGTCATAATCAGGACGTCAGAGAAGCAGGAGGATGCTAGCTCCAGAGCCACCGTGCCACCTCTTCCACAACCTCTGTCATCAAAACCAATGCCCCCAACACCACCTTTCAACACTATAAAGCTAAAGACTGGGCATTGGAAACGACTACAGCTGCCAAGAAGAAACAAACACCCAAGGCCATGCTTGCCAGTGGAAACAGCTGAAGTAACAGGAGCATAGTATCGACCTCAAGATGTCCACCTACACCTTGCAAACCTCGGGGGTGGGGGGGTACATGTGATGGGGAGGGGCAAGGAATTCTGAGAAATGTAGTTTTTTTCTTTTACCAGTTCTGCATTATAGTACAGTATAGGATATAGGACAGCAAGCCACACTGAAAAAGAGTAGAAGAGAGGCTGAGTGAACCAACCCACAGTCTCTGCCACAGAAGATGGGTTGTCTCTCTCCCTATTCACAATCTAGAACTTCTCTACCCACTCCCACCCACAAATCCACCTCAGAGTAGCAACTGTCCCGGCCTGTCTTATTATCTTCACCATCTACCCAACGGGCCAGGAGAGAAGCCTTGGAGTCAACATTAGCCACTCCTTCATTCACAGAACTATCCATCAAATGGTCAATAAATGCGGTTAGTTTTATCTCAGACGCCACTTAGTTCAGGGCTGCTTCACCTTTGAAACAGATTAAGTTTCTTTACTAGTAGCCTAGCAGGTTCTTCCTTTAAAAGGAAATCTTCCATGTGTCCTGACTTTCAGAATTGTCTTCTAAAATGAAACCCTCACCATGTCACTTGTTTGAGTAAAACTTTCCTAAGGTTCTGAATTTCCTGAACAATCATTTCTAAGCTCCTTGACAGGCAGTCAGAATCCTTCCCAAATGGATACCAGCCTACCTCGTCAACTTCTCCTCTTTCTAGTACCATAACTGTTTTATCTTTAGTTACTCTACTCTAGTAACTCTTACTTCTCACCCTTTCCTAAGTACATCACACATATCTATTACTCTGTTCCATACATTTTGTGTTTTTTTTTCCATCCTGGCTTGTACTTTTCCACAGTTAATACACTTCTATTTAGTGCTCAAAACCCAGTATGAATGTTACTTTTGTAAATCTTTCCCAAGCAGAGTTCATCTTTATCCCTCTTCACTGCTATCATGTATTTCTCATACTGCTATTCAAGTGTGTTTCATAATCTATACTTATTTTTTTCTCATGCTGCATGTCCTCCACTAAAAGGAGACTTCCTTTAAGGCAGGGACAAAGTCTCATCCAGATTCACATATTCCTCCCCGTCCTAAACCATCCACAGTACTTAGCACTTCAGAGGATTCAATAAATACTTATTGAATGACCTGATGAAGAAAATGTAAAAACACTTACAAAGAACTTTTTAAAATAGAAGACAACTCAAAGACTTAGAAATATATCAACCCATTATGATAAAATAATATTCCTCTTCTCTTATCTGACTCCAACAAAAAAAAAAAAAAAGAAAGAAAGAAAGATGTTAGGGAAATGAGTATAGTGTTCTTTTCAAGATCTGCTTAATCTCTAAAAGCTGTGAACTTGGCAGCCTGACTTGAAAGAGTCAGGATGAGCACACAGGAGTTCTATCTGGCTCTCTACCCAGAGTGAGCCAGCAGAATCACAGGAGCCTATACACAGTTTTTCTTGGACTATGTATGTGTTTAGATTATAGTAGCCAGATGGCTCTAGGGAAAGTTATTGGTTTGCATGTAAAACCCAAAAGAAAGAAAAGCTACTCAAATCTAGAGGGAACTTATTAAACCAAACAAAAACTGAGCTCAATCTTTTAATAATTCAAATAATTATGAGGAAATTATAACCTATAAATGCAAAGAGGAGAGCTGTAGACACAAAAGAAAAAACAACAATGGAGTTTGAATGTTATTCTTATAGGCATTAGTTTTAGAGCATGTTTTCCCAGCTAGGGAACACTAGCTGGGGAGTTTGTGATTAAAACAGTCTGAAAAAATGAGCATTGTAGATTGTCTTCTTGGAACATCACAAAGAGGATTGACATAATAAACCTCAGAGCACTCCCATTCAGTGTTTTAAATTCAATGTTTCACAGATATATTTGACCACTCTGGTTTTCATTTAACAACTATTTTTTTTCTTTTTCTTTTTTTAAAATCCGCACCAAGGACATGCTTGCTGATTTTAGAGAGAGGGGAAAGGAGGGAGAGAGAGGGAGAGAAAAATTGATGCAAGAGAGAAACATCGATAGTTTACCTCTCTTACGTGCCCCAACTGGGTACAGAACCCATAACTCAGGCACATGCCCTAACCAAGAACCGAACCCACTACCCTTCAGTTTACGGGACAATGGTACAGAGCCACATCTACCAGGGCTCATTTAACAACTATTAAAATCCAGCAGAACGATTGCTCAATACTGATGTAGAGAATGGAGAGGATAATAACAGAAAACTAAAGTCAGTAGTCCTGTCATAGGAATTAAATGATTAAGCTGGACTAGCTTTTGATTCTAAAGAGAAAGGAAGAACAAAACTAACCCTCTTGTTTTTAAAACAATCATCTTTTCTTGTAGGGCTCCCAAGCATATACGTTCACATCCTAATCCCCAGGACCTGTGAACATTACTTAAATGGCAAGAGTGAATATTACCTTTCATGGCAAAAGATGCAATGAAGTTAAAAGATATCAGAGGCGTTTATCCTGATTGTAAATATAGTCACAAATATCTTCATCAGACACACACACACACAGATGTTGTGAAGATGGAAGCAGAGATTGAAATACCAGCGCAGGCACCAGAAGCTGGAAGAGAAATGAATTCTTCCCTGGAGGGAAGTGCCCTGCCGGTCTGATTTCAGACTTCCAGCCTCCCGAACTATGAGAGAATAAATTTGTATTGTTTTAAGCCACCAAGTTTGTGGTAATTTGTTACAGCAGCCAGAGGAAACTAATACACCCCAGGAGAACACCTCTCTGACTGAGGCAGTAAGCGGTGTTCCACAAACCTCTACCATGTTCCTCAAGATAAGGGATGAGCCTGCCATTCGACTCTGGCATCCCAAGTTTGTTTAATAACTGGCTATAGTCCTTCCCGAACCTATTTATATATAATAGCCTGTATAATATCTTGAGGCAATGAGTTTCATAAATTTACTACCCACTGTGAATAGCACCTTGGTGTACAGGCTTTTTTATGGCACAGTGCATTTTCATGATAAATCCATTTGTCCCCTTTTTCAACTTTTGCTTAATGCTTCTATCATTAGCTTGAAAAAGTGTGGGAGACAATTGAAATCTACTCAATAGGACAAAGGTCAGAGAGGAAAGCTTGAAGCACTTACACCATATTCATGAGACACATAAAAGCAGCCCCTTCTGAAGTTGAAGGCTGCTGTGGAAAGTGCCCTGTGAAGAGAGCTGAGGTACATGCTAGAGGCCCTGTCAGGGGAGCACCTTGAGGCAAATATTCATCTTGGATGCATTTCAGGAGGAGTCAACCGAGAGACAGAATCATGCAGAGACACAGAAATTAAGCCCAGTACAAGGATCTACCTCTGCTGGATAACAGGAAACATTTCCTTCTGGCCTTAAATAGAAAAATGGTCATGTCATTGGATCAACATTACAGAAATTCTGACAAGACTATTGGAACAATCTTAAGGATTAAGCTCATAAACATGTCTTATTGCTTGCTTTGACACCTGCATTCTACTTGTTGCCAAAAGAGTCCAATTTATAAAAAGAAAAAAATTAATTTACTATAAAGAATTGGAATTTGAAGTGTACACAATTAAGTATTTTATTGCCAAATAAATATTATAAAACAGAACATAATAAAACTTTGGTCACTCACTCGGCATTAGGTAAACCTTACATAAGAATCTAAGGCAATTATTTTCAAACTTTAGTGTGCATGAGAATTATTACCCAGGTACTAAGTTACAAGTAGAGGTTCCTGGGCACCCCTGGGTTTTTCTGATTCAGTTGGTGGAAGGAAACAGTGGGCTATGGGACAGTGCTATGTATTGAGAAACGTTGCGTTAGAATGTGTGTGTGGATGAGTGGGTACAAGTGTGTGTGTTTTAAATTCAAATAAGTGTAGTGGGTGGTCCTCTTCTCCCCTCTTACAAATACTGCGATTAGCATTGATGATAAGACAGGGAGTAGAATATCAAACTGTCGTCTTAATCATCTGGAAAATAACTGTGGTACACACTCAAATGACATCTCTTTTATGAATCTGTGCATTGTTGAAAGAAATTTATGGACTCAAAAGGAATAAAATAATTGTTAGCATTTAGTGAGCACTTCCTGTGTGCCAACACTGTTCTGAATGCTTTACGTTTAGTGACAGTGAATTCTCACAAGAGCTTCATGAGGTAGATGTCACGTTTCCTCCTCTTTTACTGATGAAGAAACAGGTCACGTTCCCAAGATCTCACTACTAGTAAGCAGTAGAATGGGTATCTAAATTCAAGCACTCTTTACTTCATCTTTTAAACATTAACTTGCTGTGTTTTTTAAATCAATTTTAAGCCGTTGTATATGATTTTGTCATTGAAAGCATTCTTCATAGCTATTTAATTTTTTCATGTTATTTTAAGCCATCTACTAGGTGGATGAACATAGATTTAGGACATTAATATCCTTTTTATAACCTACCAAGTTTGGATCATTAAAGAAAACTCTTTTGAGACCCTAGAGGAAAATAGTCACATTTTCTACATCAAGCTTCCAGAAATCTGAAAGCCAAAGATGCCTTCATTCCATGTGAGCTAGATGGTCAGGGTGCATTCTAGAATGCTGCAATTTCAACTTTTCCAGATTCTTTTAGCAAAGACCACTAAGAAATCTCATCTGTCAATTAAAGCAGCACAGGCCCAAAATGTCTGTAAAACCACCCATCCTTTCATTAGCGAGAAAGGATATCTCTATTACGGATGTAGAAACACAACCACATTAATCTTCCCTTTACAGAATTACCAATCCAACTCGGAATCCTGCTGATTTCCCCCATTTTCAACTAGATCACCTCCAACCAAAGTTCTTTGTTTTCTCTACTGACCTGGTGTGGAGGAGTAATCTTATTGAATAGTAATAAAAACACGGCCTCTCATGAAAGCCAAGCTGGTCAGTGTTGATTATGATGCCTTCTCTTCCTTCTACTACCAGTTTTATTTTTCACTCCATTTGTCTCCTCAGGTTTATTTTCTATCCTAAAGCCATTGTGGGGCCTCTCTCACAGTTTGAATACAAGTTCCATGAACATTCCATCCTTAGACAACAGCCACTGAACTTCCTTTGGAATAGGGATTCCACATGTCTAGGAGCCATCTAACACTTCCCTGAGCAAAGGCATTCACTGCTTCTTGATGATACCAGGTTTATGCTAAGAAAAAAACAGCAAGAAATCCAAGGCCTCCACTGGGCAGATAGATCCCTTTCTGTCTGGATTAGCATCTGGGTGGGAAAACAAACAATTGAGATGATACTGACCCTGTCCTAAAAGCCTTTGCTATTTAATCAGGAGAGAAGATCATGCAGAAAGAGTGGGTTACACAGCCAACAAAATGCCAAAAGATAAAGTCCCACCCCCTCTGCCTCTACACCAGCATTTTGGTATATGAGCCTCCTGCTCTGAAGCCTCTTCTCCAACTAATCCTGACCTGGTCTCTGGCATCAAGAAGACCCTTCTTGCTTTTAAAACTTTGTATCCACAGCTCCTTCCCCTTGGAGAACCATCCTACTGTTCATAGGCTGGGCAAGCTGCTTCTTCCCACTTCAGATTCAGCTCTCACTTTCTTTGGTGAGTCCTAGTTACCAAGTAGTTCCACACATTTTACTGTTTGTCTCTGTTCAAACTACATCCACGGACATACAGGAACTTCAGTGTCTCCAGCCTTTACCTGCAGAGTCTAATCTCTACTAGGTGCTTAACAAGGGTTGTGTGCTTGAGTAGCCAGGTGCACAACAGAATAATTAAGTGCTTTGTTCTGCTATTAGCAAATCTGAGTTCACATCCAGCCCTGGTGTCTTCTACGCAGATGACCTTACCAAACTTTGATAAGATCAGTTTTCTCCTCTATAAAATAAATATATCTATTAAAAGGTTGTTGCTATGATTAAAAAGTTGTTGCTATGATTTAAAAAAATACTATAGACTTGGAAGATGGTAGTAATTACCATTGTCATTATTACTAAAAACAGCTTAAATGTAATAGGGTAAAATTTCGTATGTCTGTGCTGAAAATGTAATGAATAGAAAAGGGAGGATGAGATATGAGTAAACCTCAGCAAAAATTTCTGGAGGAAGGCGATTTTAAAATTTAAAGATGTAATGCAAATGAAAGTCATAGAAGGGAGAAAAAATGCTGGAGGCAGAAATAGTGGTACCAGGAGCAAATAAATAACAAGGAAGTATATTCTTCAAAGGTGACAAAATAATGATACTGAGAAACAGTATCATTGGTGGGAGAAACAGTATCAATGGTGGGAGATGTTGGTGATGGCCTGGTCACCGAGATGGGACACAAACCCCTGTGAAAGCTCTTGATTCATAAAAGAAAGTGAGTACTGAAGATTTTTCATGCAGTTGTCTAGAGTTTCGTGAAGCAGGAAGAAGTAGGAAGGCAGAGAAAACAACTAAGAAATTCAGGAACTTCTTGTGGATACCAGAGGGCTGTCCCTTACAAATGCTAATGAGCTAATGCTAAATGAGTTCACACTGGCAATTTTTTTGTAAGAGTGTTATTAACACTTGATGAGGAAAAGCCACTTATTGACTGAAGTCGAAGCAACCAGAAAAACAGCTTTATTTGAGAATGCCTGGAAGTAAGTTAATGGCCAATCCCAAAGGGGAGAGGAGTAAGCACTTTTCAAGCATTTGCTGATCAAAACTTTTGCATATGTGAACTCCCGAACATCAAAGAGGACTTCCCACTGGGTTTGCTTACCCCTTTAACTAAGTCCTTGAGTTTAAGGACAGGAGAAGATCCTGTAAGAGATGAGTTTCGGAATAGTTAGAAGTTGCACATTCAGACCAATATAGCTGTTCTTCCTACTACAAAATGATGCCGCTGGAGTGTTATTAATCAAGCAAAAATACTGCCCACCTGGAGCCCACTGACCTTCACCCGGTGGTTGTAAAACTGGCAGGGATCAGAATTCAAATGTGAAGTGCCTTTTAGCTGAAAGATTGGGATCTAAAGGTCAAAAGTCTCTGCTCCAAGAGGTCAGGTCACCCAGGTCAGGATGCCCAGGATGAGGTCACAAATGTCAGAATACCCTACAGAACAAGAATTGGACCAGAGCGTGGAACCGGAAAAAACCCAGGGGTGAGGGTGCATCAGTAGGCCTATCTTCCAGGTTAAAAAAATATGAGCCATGAAATCTGGCTACCTAAAAATGTTTGTGAAAAAACTCTTTTAAATTTAAGCTGGGTTAACAAGAATTTGACGTATGTCAGAGCAAAAAAAAGTTGGCTTGTCTCCATCTGAGGTCTAAAGATCTGAGGCCTAAAGTATCAATTTTATTGTTGGTGTCATACAGTCACAACTTAGCTTCCTAGTGTCATTTTCTTTGTGTTGTGCTTAGAAGAGATTATATTCTTTAGAAGTTGGATCAGAAAAGTGATGACATTCTGAAACAAGTGCCAACTATTTCCTAGCATTGTGTTCCATATATTTTCAGGGACCACAATGAGGCATTAATTATCTTAGGGTATTATCTTTAAATATATATAAAATTCACTTTAAACAGTTTTTGGCTGAGATTTTAACTACTTTTATCTTTCTTTCAAAATTATTTAGAGGAAAAAACAAAGTGTCATAGAGTTAGAACTATTTTACTTTATTTCATATTTTCATTGGGAAAGTGATAGCACCAATAGATTTGACAAAGATAGTAATTTGGAATTACTTATTAACAAAATAGCCAAATAAGATTTTACAATGAAAATTATTAGACATAGACCACATTTTTTTCTTTTAAAATACACTAGTCAAAGATGTCTATTATTATAAAAACCTTAAATTTTTAGAAGATTTTTAAATTCACAGAACATTTTAATATATACTTTTCTGTATGATAACCACTAGAAACAAAAAACTATATATAAATAATCAAGTTAATTGTGAAATGTTTTTGCTATAAAATGGCACTTGAACAAATTAAAGGCAATGAACCATGTGTCCATTTTTGGCATGTGATTTTAATGAGCTCTAATAAGATTATGCATTTCATTCCATGTACACTGTATTGAAAATAATATAACCTGATATTATTAAAGTGTTTTCATCTTTGGCTTCTCTTACTTCTGGAAGGTAAAAGGCACCATACAGAATATAGCAAGTTTGCATAATACAGAGTGGTAGTATAAATACTGAAAATTAATTTTGTTGTCTTTTCAAGATATACAACAGCAGGACTAAGGACTGTGTATCTCAGCTTTAGTAAGATCCAATTTTCTCTTCTAAACTAAAAAGTCACAATGAAAATTTAGATTTTCACCTTATAAAATTATTCCCTTAAAAATACACAAGAAATGCCAATATTGTAAAGTAACAATATGTGGCTATAGACACAGCTATTGCCTTATAATAAATTGTTTCATTAATTAGTTTCAAACTATATGCTCTGATTTGTATGAGACCCCCGCTGACAAAAGTTGTATGTGATGATTAAGTTAATATTTCACAATAAATAGAAACATTTATTATATATATAAAATATACTTTTTATCTTCAACTGAGTACATCTTTTCATTGCTTTTAGAGAGAGAGGAAGAGACAGACAGACAGACAAACATTGATGAGGAAGAAAAACATTGATTGGTTGCCTTCTTGTATGTGCCCCTACCAGAAATGGAACTCACAACCTGGGTATGTGTCCTGATTGGGAATCGAACCTGCAACCCTTTGGTATACAGGACGACACACCAGCCAACTGAGCCACACTGGCCAGGGCAAAAGTTTATATTTT
>PVKM010039197.1:0-13846 GCA_004027735.1 Carollia perspicillata | reverse complement strand
GGAGGGAGTGGAAACCACACAAACCTCAATCCAGGACATATCTGGAAATACAACTAAATAGTGGAGAAATTACCCAAAACAAACAACTGAACAAGACCAAGAGAGAATCCTCAAAATCTTGTACAGACAGAAGAACCAACTTCAATGCAATTTGCCCACACCAGCACAAGAAAACAGGAGAGGTGGTGGACAGAGTGACCCCCAGTTAACTACTGGTAGGAAGGACCCACCAAAGAAAGACCCAAAAACAATCAAAACACAAAGGCAAACAGAAAGACACCATAAATGACAGCCTAAAACCAGTGAGCTCGAGAGATCAAGGAGATGGCACCATTGAATCTCACAGGCATTTTACCACAGTAGTTCACACAATAAACCCAGGGAGTCAAAACACATCAATTTAATAAGCTAAGGCCAACAACAAGAGTGTCACAAAAATGGGAAGACAAAGAAACACTTCCCAAATGAAAGGAAAAAAGGAAACCTCAACAAGAATGCTAAGTGAAATAGAAGAAGCTCAACTATCAAACATTAAGTTCAAAGCAATGGTTATAAGGAAGCCCAATAAGCTCACAGAGTATTACTAAAACCTACAGGGTCACTACAATGAACTCACTGCAAACTATACCAACATGAAAAAGGAAATAGAGACCATCAACAAGGGCCAAGAGGAAATGAAGAACAAAATTTCTGAACTGAAGAACACAGTAGAAGGAATCAAAAGCAGGTTCGATGAAGCAGAGGATCAGATTAGTGAGATGGAGGACAAGATAGAAAAAAACACCCAGAAAGAGCAAGAAAAGGAAAAGAGGTTCAGTAAGAATGATGAAGGGTTAAGGGAAATGCAGGACAATGTGAAACATAATGATATCTGTTTAATAGGGATACCAGAAGGAGAAGAGATAGAGCAAGGGATAGAAAACCTGTTTGAAAAAATAATAATGGAAAATTTCCCTAATTTGATTAGAGAAAAAGTCACACAAATCCAGGAAACACAGAGAGTCCCAATCAAGAGGAACCCAAAGTGACCCACTTCAAGACACACCATAATTAAAATGGTAAAATTCCAAGACAAAGAAAGAATACTAAAGGCAGCAAAGGAGAAACAGAAAGTAACATACAAGGGATCCCTGATAAGGTTAGAAGCTGACTTCTCAGTGGAAACTTTCAAAGCCAGAAAAAAATGGCAAGAAATATTCCAAATACTGAGAACCAGAGGACTGCAACCAAGACTACCTTATCCAGCAAGGCTCTCAATCAAGATAGAAGGCCAAATAAGCAGCTTCACAGATAAAAGAAGTCTAAAAGAATACACCTCCACCAAACTAGCTCTGCAAGAGATGCTAAAGGGACTGCTGTAACGAAAGGAAGAAACAGAGGGAGGGAGGGAGGGAGGGAGGGAGGGAGAGAGAGAGAGAGAGAGAGAGAGAGAGAGAGAGAGAGAGAGGGAGAGAGGAATAATGGTACAAAAACGTCAATGAATAAGTACCTATCAATAATAACCTTAAATGTAAATGGAATAAATGGCCCAATCAAAAGACATAGAACAGCTGAATGAATAAGAAAGCATGACTCACACATATGCTGCCTACAAGAGACCCACCTCAGGACAAAAGGCCTACACAGACTGAAAGTCAAGAGCTGGAAACAAATTTTCCAAGCACAGACAGGAGAAACAAAGTCAGGATAACAATACTCATATCAGACAAAACAAACTTCAAAAAAAAAAGGCCATAAAGAGAGACCTAGAAGGTCACTTCATAATACTCAAGGGAAGACTCCACCAAGAAGACATAAACATTGTAAATATATATGCACCCAACATAGGAGCACCCAAATACATAAAGACAATCTCAGAGGACTTCAAGAAAGGCATTGACAACAACACAATTATACTACGGGATTTTAACACCCCACTGCCAAAAGTGGACATGTCTTCCAAACAAAATATCAACAAAGATATTGTGGCACTGAACAATGCCCTAGATCAAATGGACTTAATTGATATATATAGAGCCCTTCATCCCAAAGAAGCTAAATACATATTCTTTTCAAATACACATGGAACAGTTTCAAAGACAGACCAAAAGATAGGACACAAAACAAGCCTCAACAAATTCAAGAAAATTAAAATCATATCAAACATTTTCTCTGACCACAAGGGACTGAAACTAGAAACCAATCCCAAAGAAAAAAACTCAAAACACTCAAAATTATGGAGATTGAATAGCATGCTATTAAACAATGAATAGGTGAGGAAGGAGATCAAAGAAGAAATCAAAAAGGTTTTGGAAACAAACTAAAATGAACTCACAACAAGTCAACACTTATGGGCCACAGCAAAGGCAGTCCTCAGAGGGAAGTTCATAGCAAGACGGGCTGACCTAAAAAAGATAGAAACATTTCAAACAAACAACCTAACCCTACGCCCACAAGAACTTGAAGAACAACAACAAAGACAGCCTAGAGCAAATAGAAGGAAGAAAATAACCAAGATCAGAGCAGAATTAAATGACATAGAGGCTAAAAGCACAATCCTGAGGATCAATGGATCCAGGAGCTGGTTTTCTTTAAAGATAAATGAAATCGACAAGCCTTTAAGCAGGCTCACCAAGAAAAAAAGAGAGATGACCCAAATAAACACAATCAGAAATGAAAGAGGAGAGATTACAACTGACACCACAGAAATAGAAAGAATTGTAAGAAATTACTATGAAGAACCATATGGCAAGAAATTTGAAAACCTAGGTGAAATGGACAAACGTGTAGAAACATATAATTTTCCAAAACTCAAGGAAGAAGAAGCACAAAGCCTGAACAGACCAATAACAGAAGATGAAATTGAAGCAGTAAAAAAAAAAAAAAAACAAAACAAAAAAAAAACACAAAAAACTCCTGACACACCAAAGCCCTGGACCAGGTGGTTTCACAGTAGAATTCTACAAGGCATTTAAGGAAGAGCCATCCCCTATCCTTCAAAAGACTATTCCCAAAATCCCAAATAATGGAAGTCTTCCAAACTCTTTTTAAGAAGCCAACATCATCCTGATTCCAAAACCAGATAAAGATACAACAAAGAAAGAAACCTTTAGGCCAATATTGCTGATAAACATAGACACTAAAATCCTCACCAAAATATTGGCAAACTGCATCCAACAATACATTAAAAAGATCATACACCATGACCAAGTAGGATTCATCCCAGGTATGCAAGGATGGTACAATATTTGCAAATCAATAAATGTAATACATTACATAATCAAAAGCAAAAAAAAAATTCACTTAATCATATCAATAGATGTGGAAAAGGCATTTGAAAAGGTACAGCACCCATTTATGATAAAAACACTTAGCAAAGGGCAAATAGAGAGAAAATTTCTCAACATAATAAAGGCCATATATGGGAGACCTACAGCCAACATCATACTCAATGGGCAAAAACTAAAATCTCTTCTCCTAAGATCAGGAGCAAGACAAGGTTGTGCATTTTCACAACTTCTATTCAACATAGTATTGGAAGTTTTAGCCACAGCAATCAGACAAAAAAGGGAAATGAAAAGCATCTAAATTGCAAAGGAGGACACAAAACTGTCATTGTTTGCAGATGACATGATAGTGTACATAGAAAATCCTATAGACTCCACCCACAAACTACTTGACCTAATAAATGAATTTGGCAAAACAGTGGGATACAAAGTCAATATCCAGAAATCAAAAGCATTTTTGTATACCAATAATAAAACATCAGAAGCAGAAATCAAGGGAAAAAACCCATGTGATACAGCAACAAGAAACATAAAATACCTAAGAATAAACCTAACCAAGGAGGTAAAAGGCCTGTACTTAGAAAACTACAGAACCCTGAAGAAAGAAATCAAGGAAGAAACAAACAAATGGAAACATATACTGTGTTCAAGGATCAGAATAATTAACATCATCAAAATGTCCACACTACCCAAAGCAATTTACAGATTCAGTGCAATCTGTATTAAAGTACCAATGGTATACTTCACAGATATAGAACAAACACTTTAAAATATTATATAGAACCACAAATAACCCTGAATAGCTGCTGCAATTTTGAAAAAGAAGAGCAAAGTAGGAGGGATCACAATACCTAATACCAAACTGTATTACAAGGCCACTCTAATCAAAACACCATGGTACTGGCATAAAAACAGACACATGGACCAGTGGAACAGAACAGAGAGCCCAGAAATAAATCCAAGTCTCTAAAGTCGATTAATATTTGACAAAGGGGGTAGCAACATAAAATGGAGTAAAAGTAGCCTCTTCAACAAATGGTGTTGGGAGAGCTGGACAGCTACATGCAAAAAAGGAAACTCAAGCACCAACTTACACCATATACAGAAATAAATTCAAGGTGGATAAAAGATTTAAATATAAGTCATGACACAATTAAAGTCCTATGGAAGAACATAGGCAAAAAAATCTCAGATATTTCATGCAGCAATATTTTCACTGGTATGTACCCTAGAGCAAGGGACATAAAGGAAAGAATAAGCAAATGGGATCTCATCAAAATAAAAGCTTCTGCATGGCTAAAGAAAACAGTATTAAAATAAAAAGAGAACCAACCATATGGGAAAACATATTTGCCAATGATACCTCAGACAAGGGTTTACTCTCCAAAATATATAGAGAACAAACATGACTCACTCTAAGAAGACAAGCAACCGAAGTAAAAAATGGGCAAAGGACCTGAACAGACACTTCTCCAAGGAGGACATACAGGGAATTCAGAGGCACATGAAATGATGCACAGTATAGCCAGCTATCAAAGAAATGCAGATAAACCACAATGAGATGCCACTTCACATCAGTCAGAATGGCCATCATAAACAAAGCAAGAAACAACAAGTGTTGGAGAGGTTGTGGAGAAAAGGGAACCCTAGAGCACTGTTGGTGGGATTGCAGAATGGTACAAGCACTATGGAAAACAGTATGGAATTTTCTCAGAAAACTAAAAACGGATATGCCTTTTGTCCCAGCAATTCCACTGCTAGGATTATATCTTAAGAACCCTGAAACAACATTCCAATAGAACCTATGCATCCCAATGTTCGTAGCAGCACAATTTACAATAGCCCAGAGTTGGAAGCAACCTAGGTGCCCATCAGTAAATGAGTGGATCAAAAAACTATGGTACATTCACACAATGGAATTCTATGCAGCAGAAAGAAAGAAGGAGCTCCTACCCTTTGTAACAGCATGGATGGAACTGGAAAGCATTATGGTAAGTGAAATAAGCCTGGTGGTGATATACAAATGCCATATGACTCTCACCTTTAACTGGAACATAATCAACAAAGGAAAAAAGCAAACAAAATATAACCAGAGACATTGAAAATAAGAACAATCATACAATAGCCAGAGGGGAGGAGGGATGAGACAGTGGGGAGAAGGGTTTTCCGGAGCTATTAAAAAGACATATTGACAAAACCATGGGGGAGGGTGGAAGCAAAGGAGAGAGGTGGGTTTGGCTGGGGTTGTGAGGAGTCGTGTGAGGTAAATGCAGACAAATATAATTGAACAACAATAAAACAATTTTAAAAAGAAATAAAATAATAAAAATAAAAAAGCAAAGAATAATAAAAGGGGGAATAGAAATAGAACAGTAAGAGAAAAATATATGAGAAGTGCGAAAAAAAGTGATTATAATAGTAGAGAATGAAGAGAAGCAAGAAGAGTAAGGAATAGAAAGAGGAAAATAGCAATAAAAAGCAAACAAACAGAAAGAATTAAAAAATAAGAAAAGGAAAAAGAAGGACAAATAGAGGAAGAAGGGAAAGAGTAAAATAAGAGATATGAAAGAAAAATAAAAATAAAAGAAAAGGAAAAATAATAGAAAGGCTACACAAATTTTAAAATAATGTAAATGATGAAATAGAACAATGTGAAATTTGTCTCAGCTGAGCTTAGTGCCTGTCTGCTTGGATCTCCCTTTGGATATGGGTCCTTTGTTGTCTGAAACTGGCATAAGCCACTATTAGATGCTCTCCACAGGAAGACCTTTGCAGCTTGTTTGAAGCTACAGGCAATCTGCAGTTTGTAGCTGTCTCACCTGGGCTTGGTTGCACATGAGATGGGCCACCGCTGCACTGCAAGGCAGGCTTTTATCACCATTGGGCCTAGGGGTGGGTCAGGAAAAGTCCCAAGGCATGAAGGGATCTGCCTCTGCCTTACTGGCCTGCTGTCACTCTTAGTCACTGACCTGACTGTTTCTGAGAGGGCTTCTGGCAGTATTGGGAGGATGGGATGCCTGGATCTCCTATGGGAGGTTGCCATTCAGACTTGAGGGAACATAGTGGGTTTGTTCCTCTGCCCCTGAGCCACACACATCTGAGTCTGTCCTAGATTATTTCCCTGAACTTGGCAGGGAAGAGCCCCTAGTAGGGAAGTGGATGGGGCCTCCAGAGCCCAGAATTTAGGTCTGCCAGGAACCAGGAAGGCATTTCTATGGCTCTCCTGTGAGGGGAAAGCACCATTCCAGTTCTCAAGAATGTGTATGGAATGGCCACGCCCTAATGCCAGTCTCTAACACACCTGAGTTTGCCTAAGTTGCTGTCTTTTCAGCAAGGGTTAACATGCATGGTGGAAGAAAAAACGTTGGAGTGTAGTCAAGCAGGATTCCAGAGGGTGGGGTAATTGTTTTCCCCTGAGCAGGGCTTGCTCTTCTCAAGAAAAATGACTACTGAGGTATCAGGATCACAGGGATCCTGGCACAGGGATCCCATCATCTGCTCCCCCATGTCTCTCCCCAATGCTTGCCACTCCAGATTCTCCTCAGGCATCTCCAGAGTGCACTGTCCTCCTTTCACTCACCATTTCACTGGAGCCCAAGATGAGTGGCATGTGTCTCTTTCAAGCTCCAATTCTCCCCAGCAGAGAGAAAACCTGCTGCCTTTAACAACTGGGTGCCTGATTCCAGCTCTGGCCATCCATGCCTTGGGACCCCAGTCTGGAGTCCAGGCTTCACTCCTCTCAAGGGGAAGCTCCCACAGCCATGCCATAACTTCGGCCAGCTGCCCATGGGAGCAGAGCTGGACCCGTTCACGTCCCTGCCCTTCCTACTAGTGTCAGGGTGGATTCTGCTGGTCCTTTGTTCAAAGTCTCTTCCTCAGGTAGTATTTGGTTTGTTATTTCAGGTGGCTCTTCCCCTCTTTAATTTTATTTCCAGTTTGGTTCTGGGAGAAGGTGTGGAAAAAAAAAGATCCTTCAACTGTGCTCCCCATTTCTTCTTTTTTTTAAATGATTTTATTTATTTATTTTCAGAGAGGGAAAGGGAGAAGGGAAGGAGAAAGAGGAGAGAAACATCAATGGTGGGTGCCTCTTGACCGGCCCCTACTGGGGGCCCAGCCTGCAACTCAGGCATGTGCCCCAACTGGGAATCAAACTGGCAATTCTTTGTTTTGCAGGCTTGCACTCAGTTCACTGAGCCACACCAGCCAGGTCCCTTCTTGACTAACATTTGCTAGTATAAGGTGTTTTCATTCTAACTTACTATGCCTAAATTCACTGTTCTTTTCTCAGTGTGTTCAAAGGGTTTCCATACTGAAGAGTATAGGATCTATTGATATCATCATAATCTCTGCTTTGTATGGCAGAGATTCATTTCATTGGAAATTACTATATGTTAAGGGGGTACCACAAACATGACATACATTATAGCAAATATATCTGGGTCTAAGCTCTGAGAGTATACAGAGGATTCTTTAAGGAAAAAATGGCTCTTTTTATTTTGAGACAGTGTACTTTTCAACAAAATATGCAGTTTTGTGAGGCATACACAGGTCTTCTGGTAGAGAAAGGCAGGGATGGTCTTCCCTGGCCATCTACTATAGTCAGCCCAACTTGTTGATCAACAAAGAGACAGGTCCTCACCAAATTACCTGGAAGTCTAATGACCTAATAGTTTTTATTTCTAATTGGCATGACCTAAATGTCATGTCCATATGTCAGTTATGACACTCTTCAAGCACTTGTCTCATTTCTATCATACCAACATAAGCTGCTTTCATTATATTGTGAGTTTTTAAATTAAATTTATTAGGGAGACATTGTTAATAAAATTATACAGGTTTTAAGTGTACAATTCAATGATATATCATCTGTATATTGCATTGTGTGCCCACCATTCAAAGTCAAATTTTTTTCCATCACCATATATTTGACCCCTTCTAACCTTTAACATCAATCCTCTTCTCTCTGGTAACCACCAAACTATTGTCTCTGTGTATGAATTTTTGTTTGTTTGTTGCTTGCAGGTTTATATCTCATATATGAATGAAATCATGTGGTTCTTGACATTTTCTGTCTGACTTATTTCATACTACTTAGTCATAAGAATAGAAAGAAATACTGCCATTTGCAATAATATGGATTTTGAGAATCTCATTATAAGAGAAATTTTGTGAGCTTTTCATCTTGATTCCCCCTTCAGTTTCCCATTTAAAAACACACAAATCGATAGACTATGTTCATTAATTTTATTTTTTTCTATATTATTAATGCCAGAATTCCTGGAGTTGAGAACCTATAGGCACTGCATTATTGAAAACTGTGCTCAAACTTTTATTTGGTTGAAAACCAGAGTCATTTAGGATTCCATCTCATCTGAGATGGAAATTACAGAGAAGATTCCTAAGTGGTTGACTCTATGGCAGGCATATATGGGAAGCCAAAGAGAGTAAGTGAGCAATGATGAAGCAATGGCTATAGATTTTTTTTAAAAGGGTGGAAACAAGGTTTGAATATTTCATTTCTAAAACTTGTAATTCAGTTGAGTAGCATTTTGAATCATGCTTAATAGCATGTTATCTGCCAGAAGTATGAGTACCTTTGGAGACAGGGTTCCTAATGCATAAATGGACTCAAGGTTTATGATCAGAAGGACACTCAGCACTTCAGTGTGGAATATCTTAACTCAGTAAGGATTATTTGATTGGAACCAAGGAACCAAAACTTAATCCAGCTAGTTGTGGAAGGAAAGCGGCTGGTTATAAGGATACATGTGAAGTCGGGCTTCAAATCCCATTCTTTGTGGGTGAGGCTTGAAGTAAAAAACCTAGAATTTCTGATCTTGAGATCCCTACAACTCTCTAAAACCCAAATCTGCTCTTCATTTCCAGCATCCACTGTGTCTGAACCTGTCTCATCCTTAAGAGTCTGTTTTCCATCTGACCCTACTCCACCTTCATGAGCCTCTGTCTCAGCTTACCTTCTGTTCATAAAGGGAACTGACCTTAATATGGTAATTGGCTCTGCTCTAAAGGCCTGTCATTCTGTGCAACACCACTGAATGGAGCACAGCCAGGATCCCAGAGGATCTGTCTCTATTCAGTGTCTAAATGCCAAAATCCCTAGCAATACTGTCTAAGATGTTCATGAGAAGCTGATGGAGTTGGTAAACAGGCAGGAACACATGGAGGTGGTTTGGGGAAGAACTTGGAAACAAGGGCTTTGTGTTCCAATCCTGGATCTTCTTGGCCTCTTTTATACTTAATCTAAAAGTGTAACAAGAATAATGGTAACACTTACTACATTACTAGTAGTTAAAGTACCATTTAATCATTGAGCACCATTTCCCACCATCTGGTACATAAAAAGTATCCAGAACTGTGGAGTATCTCTTATACCTGTGTATAGCTATGGCCACAAAACAAGAAGGACATCTTTCAAATTAAGAATACTAACTTCCTGTTCTTCCTTTTTACTTCATAGTTAGTACCAGGAATCTACTTAGAATTCAGTCACTTACATACATGTAATTATAGGTCATTTCCCATCATTAGTGTTTACCTTAGCCTTGTATTTTCATGGAATTCAAGATGTTGGCTTTTTGGCAATAAAATGTGAAGTTTTTCCCATACCCTTTGGAAGACTGTGTCTAAGGCTTTAAAACTGACCTCGAACCCAAGGAAAACATCCTGTGATGGTGGTTTGTATGTGACCCAAACTAGATATCCTAGGCAGTGGGGTACCCATTTTTAAAATATATTTTATTGATTATGTTTACAGTTGCCCCATTTTCTGTCCCTTTATTCCTCTCCACGGTGTATCCCCCCTTCAACCATTATTCCCCCTCTTAAGTCATGCCCATGGGTCATACACATAAGTTCTTTGGCTTCTCCATTTCCCATACTATTCTTAAACTTCCCCTGTCTATTTTGTACCTACCATTTATGCTTCTTATTCCCCTTACCTTTTCCTCCCACTCTCCCCCCTTTCCCTCCCCATGATAACCCTCCATGTGATCTCCATTTCTCTGGCTCTGTTCCTCTTCTAGTTGTTTGCTTAGTTTGTTTTTGTTTGTTTAGATTCGGTTGTTGATAGTTGTGAGTTTGTTGTCATTTTACTGTTCATATTTTTACGTATATTTTATTGATTATGCTATTAAAGTTTTCCCCCTCCCCCCCGCCCTGCACTCTCCAACCCTCTAGCATTCTGTCCCCCTTAGTTCATGTTCATGGGTTGTACATGTAAGCTCTATGACTTCTCTATTTCCTATACCATTCTTTACCTCTCCCCATCTATTTTATGCCTAGCAATTATGCTTCTTATTCCCTGTACGTTTCCCCCTCTTCTTCCCCTCCCCCTCCCCACTGAAAATGCTCCATGTTATGTCCATTTCTGTCTGTTCCTCTTCTAGTTGTTTTCTTAGTATTTGCTTTCATTGTTGTTTTTGTTTTTAGGCTCAGTTGTTGATACTTGTGAGTTTGTTGTCATTTTACTGTTCATAGTTTTTTATCTTCTTCAGCTACTTAGATAAGTGCATTTAACATTTCATATAATAAGGGCTTGGTGATGATGAACTCCTTGAATTTGAACTTTTCTGAGAAGCACTTTATCTGCCCTTCCATTCTAAATGAGAGCTTTGCTGGATAGAGTAATCTTGGATATAGGTTCTTGCCTTCCATGACTTTAAATACTTTTTTCCAGCCCCTTCTTGCCTGTAAGGCTTCTTTTGAGATATCAGCTGATTATCTAATGGGAACTCCTTTGTAGGTAACTCTCCTTTTCTCTTGCTGCTTTTAAGATTCTCTCCTTCTCTTTAATCTTGGCTAATGTAATTACGATGTGCCTTGGTATGTGCTAACTTGGGTCCAACTTCTTTGGGACTCTCTGAGCTTCCTGGACTTCCTGGAAGTCTATTTCCTTTGACAGATTTGGGGAAGTTCTCCTGCATTATTTGTTCAAATAAGTTTTCAATTTGTTGCTCTTCCTCTTCTCCTTCTGGCACCCCTATGATTTTGATGTTAGAACATTTAAAAATGTCCTTGAGGTTCCTAAGCCTCTCCTCATTTTTTTTGAATTCTTGCTTCTTCACTCTGTTCTGGTTGAATGTTTATTTCTTCTTTAAGATTCAAACCATTGATTTGAGTCCCAGTGTCCTTCCCATCACTGTTGGTTCCCTGTGCATTTTTTATTTGACTTTTCATAAGCTTCACTTTTTCCTCTATTTTGTGACCATACTCAACCATTACTGTGAGCATCCTGATTACCAGTGTTTTGAACTGTGCATCTGATAGGTTGGCTACCTCTTCATCACTTAGGTGTATTTTTCTGGAGCTTTGATCTATTCTTTCATTTGGGCCATATTTTTTGTCTTGTTAAACCTGTTGTGGTATAAGGGGTGGAGCCTTAGGTATTCTCCAGGGTGGGGCAACCCACATTACTGTGTTGTGGCACTGTATGTGGGAGAATGGCACAAGAGGGAACAGTGCCACTTGCTCTGCTCTCACCAGCTTTCAATCACTTCCTCCACTACCCACAAGCAAATTGGACACCTCTGGTGCTGATTCCCAAGTTGGTGGGTTTGGGTACATTCTAGGACCCTTTGGATCTCTTCAATGAACTCTCCTGTGAGACTGGGAGTATCTTGTACCACTGCAACCCCCACAGATTTTTTCAGCCAGAGGTTTTGAGGCTTTATTTCCCCATTCTGGAACCCTGGGTTGAGCAGTCTGTCTCACTCCCCTGTTTTTCCTCCTAATTTATCTGCATGCAAATGTGGGAATGCCCGGCCTGCCAGCCACCACCTCACTTACCCAGATCCTCCAGCTTCAGCCTAGCTGTGTATCCTTTCCACCTGAGCTGCCTGTCTCTGCCCCTCCTATCGGTCTGGATGAATGTTTCTTAATCTCCTTGGTTGTCAGATTTCCATACAGTTCCATTTTCTGTCAGTTCTGGTTGTTTTTGTTTTTAAATTTGTTGTTGTCCTTCTTTTGGTTGTGTGAGGAGGCACAGTACCTATACCTCCATCTTGGTCAGAAGTCCTTGCACCCTGTCTTCCACATGCCAACATTTTAGTCACATTCACAGTCACAAACAATTCCACTAATTACTACAACTTTAATCAGATTTTTTATATTGATGAAGTCATAAAGCTTCAGTTAATAGGGATGTAGGTAAGTTGTGGATCTCCTTGAACTTTTTGTGTGTGTGCACACAATTTTTAACCTTATTTCTATTGTTGATACTAACACAGGTATCCTCGTTTTTCCCCCAAGAGCAATTTTTAATTGAAATTCAAATGAAACAAAATCACTATTTTAATATGTACAAAGTTTTTAGTGTGTTCACAATGTTGTGCAATCATCACCAATATCTAAATCGAGAACATTTCTATATTTCCAAAAAGAAATTTTTACCTGTTAGCAGTCATTCCCAGTTCCTACTCCCCTCATTCCCTAGAAACCATTCATTTATTTTTGTCCTTATGGATTTACCTAGTCTGGACATTTTATATAAATGTAATCATACAACATGCAGTCTTTTTGTATCTGGGTTCTTTCATTTAGCATACTGCTTTCAAGGTTAATCTATGCTGTAGTATATATCAGTACTGCAATAATTTTTATGACTGAATAATATTCCATCATTAAAATGTAATACATTTTGTTACCCATTCATCAGTTGATGAACATTTGGAGTCTTTGAACTTTATAGCTATGGTAAATATTGCTTTTTTGTGTGAATACAGTGTATTCTTCTCCCTCTCATATTGGGAAGGTAGGCTGTTATTTTCAAGGCTACCCTGAGCTGCATGGTGAGGCATGGGTATACAGTAACTTAAAACACCAGAAAAAGGGGAGGGAAGATGGCGACAGAGTAGGAGGGAGCTGATTTCACTTCCCCCTACACAAAGGAGGAAAAACTAGCTAATTCATGGAGGAACGGAGCAGACAGACAACAGTATTGCAACGTAATTGAAAATAAGAATCCACAAAGTGGTAGCGGACACTGAAAAACCAGAAAACAGACACCAGACGGTAAGAAGGAGATTTCAGGACACTAAGATCCCGGAGAGCAACGTGGAGGTCCCGGGGTCTGGGAAGCCAGCGCTGGGTGCCCAGAGCCCGGCACCCAGAGCCGGCCATCAGTAGGCCATGGGCGCGAGGGGCTGCGCCCAGGAGCCAGCCGTAGCGCGGCCGCGGAGCGCGGGGCTGCGTCTCGCCCCCCAGAGCTGGCCATCGCTGGGCCGCGGAGCACGGGGCTGCGTCTCGCCCCAGAGCCTGCCATAGCTAGGCCGCGGAGCAAGGGGCTGCGTCTCGCCCTCCGGAGCTGGCCATCGCTGGGCCGTGGAGTGCGGGGCTGCATCTCGCCCCAGAGCCTGCCGTAGCTCGGCCGCGGAGCGCGGGGCTGTGTCTCGCACCGGAGCCTGCCATAGCTCGGCCAAGGAGAGCGGGGCTGTGTCTCGCCCCCCGGAGCTGGCCATCGCTGGGCCGCGGAGGCGGGGCTGCGTCTCGCACCGGAGCCTGCCATAGCTTGGCCGCAGAGCAAGGGGCTGCGTCTCGCCCCCCGGAGCTGGCCATCGCTGGGC
>PVKM010039196.1:0-13867 GCA_004027735.1 Carollia perspicillata | reverse complement strand
GAGCAGGAGGCTGCAGGAGCCCTGCCTGGGCGCAGAGGTGGCTCTCGGAGCTCCGGGAGCCGCTGAGAACACAGCAAAGGACTGGGCTGGAGAAGCCGGTTTGGTTCCTTCCCATAACATGAAAGGCACGTGTTTCGTTTTCACAGCAACTGTACTGATTCAGATATTTGGAGCATGTGGGCTCTCTCCCGAGTTATATAAAGTTGATTGTTCTCACACTGTCTCGATTTGATTGCTGTCCACTTCAGCGGGTCCACCGACCGTGGAGCACCGTCCAGCGAGGCAGCTCCAGCCTGTAACATTGCAAGTCACTTCTGGCACGTGCGATCGGCTGTAGCCCCTTCCCCGCACTCTGCGCAGCTGCGTTTTCTTACCTTTCTGGAAAAATAGGGCAAAATGTGCCAAGAGTGTCCCTTATTTTCTTAAAATGGCTACACAAAAATTCAGCAATTTTGATAAGTCTTTTAAAATGTGCGCTTATGTGACAGCTGTCATAATACAGTCTTACAAAATTATTTCAAATGAAGTCAAAGACAGCTAAATGCTGCTAGAGCCAACTCAAGGAAAAAGCACAAGTGAACTTTTTGGCCAACTCAGCAGCTGTGGACCCACCGGCTGTGGGGACTGCAGGGAACTGGCCTCAGCGCCGTGAGCAAAACACTCACAAAACCTAGTTATGTCTGTCATCTCATATGATATGCTTAGGAAATATACTGTTTTTTTTTTGACAAAATTTTGTACACACATAAATATATATATATATATATATATATATATATATATATATATATATATATATATATATACCTGTGTATTCCTTCATTGGTCGATTCCTGTATGTGCCCTGACCGGGGATCGAACCTGCAAACTTGGTGCATCAGGAAAACGCTCTAACCCACTGAGCTGCCCGGCCAGGGCCCTGGCACATTTCACTGTGGTCAGTACACACAGAAAATAGAGCCAGTAACTGGGAGAATTCTAAACTCCCAAGCAGTGAGCAGTGCGTTCCAGACACCTCTGCGGACGCGGCCCGTGATCGTTCTTGGTCCTGCGAGTTAAAAGGACAGGGTGTTTCAGGTAGGCAGCCCCCGATTTGGGGCTTTTGTCTTCATTTCCCTGTTCATGTGGCCACTCCAGTGGATGAGAAAAGCACAGGGAGGATGATCTGAGAGCCAAAGAAAGTTCCCAGAGGCCAAATATTTGAACAGCCCAGTTTAACCGGACAGACCTGCCTGATACCTAAGAGGCAGCTGGCGTGACCTGCGTCCCCTTCTCTGAGCCAGACCAGAAAGGACCCTCAGTTTCGTGATCTTCAGACCCCGGATTGCGTCAGGGACTCCACGGCGGTGGCAGACCCCTGTGACCCCCACACCCCTGTCCTGTTGTCCACACTGCCTTAGGCAGTGTGGACCAGACACAAGTCCCCACTCCAGTCCCCTGCCAATACCTCCCTCCCTCCCTAGTCTCCAGTGGCTCCCATCACCTACGAAAACCCGAGTCTAAACATTGCATGCAACCCTCAGGCCCATTATAAATCTGGCCTCCGCTTCCCCTCTCCCTTTCAGTGGGGCTGAATGTGCCGCTCAGGGGCCCCTGCTGGGCCTGTCACTCGGGGTTGGGGGTTTGGGGCCCCGGGAGCTAGAATGTGGGCAGGGAATCCAGCCCCAGTTTTACATGCCAGGACTATTTAGGTGCTTCAAAGCGCTGTGGGGGGCTCCAGGCCCCTCAGCCGCAGGGCAGACACAGTGCAGGCTGCAGCGCCAGGCCCTGACCCTGGACAGTTACAGCAGCTGACTGGGAACCAACACCCCTACTGTGGACTTTCTCGTGCCCCTAGCTCACCAGCAGCAGGAAGTGCGTGCTTCCCGGCAGACAGGCGGTGTCCCTCAAGATGAGAAACCCCTGGCATCATAAAAGGCTTCAATAAACAGGGAAGCCTTCCAGGCCTACCGAGTACATTCTCTGAGCCCAATAGAAACCAATAGAAAATGGATGGCAAAGGGCAGAGAAGGATGCACATGCGGTGATTTCACTTGCAGATGCGATCTGAAAACAAGCCAAGGAAAGGACACAAAACAAACTCTTAGCTGTGCTGGGCAAACTGATGGCCAGAGGGGCTAGGAGTGCAGGGAGGGGCAGAATGTCCCCAGTGCGTCTACAGCCTGGGGAACAGCGTCAGTGACATTGTAACGACCTTGGGCAGTGAGGGGCCCCTTGTTTGTGAGGTATGTAAATGTGCAATTGCTACACTGTACATCTGCAACTGATACAGTGTTGTTTGCCGGCTGTAAAGTAGGTTTAGGAGAAGAGCCCATATACTTCCCACACTGAAATCACGTCACCAGCAATAGCTGGCGAACCTGACCTCACACCTAACTGCTGCAGAGCGTGCTTTGTTTTCATGCGCCTGTGGGTGTCAATCAAATCAACAGTATGCTGGGTTGAAGATTCCACCACTTTCGACACAGGTCAGACAACCGAGCCCTTTCTCGGCATGTCCTCTGAGCACGGTGAGCGAGAGCGAGCAGGGGTGCTGGGGAGAGACAGACAACTGGAGAGACCCCGACGCCCCGTGTAGTGTGGCGAAGGGCACAGCGGGTCTCCTTACGGGTGGCTGGGCCATGGCACGGAGCCCCCCAAATGCAGGGAGTCTCCTGAGAGGATTGTCTTTCCTTCTGCATGAGTCACTTTCGACTGCTCCAGAGTCAAGGCTAGTGCAGGGACCCCTGGGAGCCCTTAGTTGGGACTGGGCCAGAGTCCCCATGACAGAGGGAGCAAGTCCTGGTTAGAGGGTCGGAACACTCGCCAAGTCCCCCGCCCTCTAGGGCCAGGGGTTGGGTTCGCCCGCGTGGCCAAGGGTTTAGCTTTAGTCCATCCTGACGGTGTCATGAAACCTCAGCTTAAACTTCTGCACCCAGGGCTCAGGCCAGCTTCTGGGTTGGGGAGCTCATTCCTGCACGAGGAGGGTGGCTGCCCCGACTCCTCAGGGACAGAGGCTGCAGCGCCAGGGCCCTTCCACCTGCCCTCCTCCCATGTAGTTCTGCCTGGCAGAACTGGAAGCATAGGAAGGGAAAAAAGGAAGGAAGAAAAGAAACCAATGACAAAGTAAATATCTGGAAACCCCTCCAGTTTGAGCACCACATGCCACACCCCCAAGTCAGACAAATGAGTAGTCAAAGCAGAAATTAGAAAGTATTCTGAGTGGAATGAGAGCGGAAACACACTGTATAAGTTCTGGGGGTCGCCGTGTCCGCAGACGGGATGACACCAGGGAGCAGTGAGGTCCTGCATTAGACAGGAAGCAGGGCCCCAAACCAATGACCTTCGTTTTCACCTTAAAAAAACCAGGAAAAAAAGAAAGTGAATTAAACCTCCACTAAGCAGATAAAATAAAGATCAGAGCAGAAATTAATGAAACAAACACAGACAAAGCTGGAGAGAAAAACCAATGGACCCAAATGCTGGTTTTTCAATAAAATTGGCAAACCTCTAGACAGACTAATCAGAAAAGAAGAAACAAGTTACTGATATCCAAAATGAGAGTGGTAACATTTCTGGGGATTCTACGGAGATTAAGAGAGAAACAAAGTCAACACTACGGACAACTTTGTTGTAAAATAATTGACACTTTAGATAAAATGGACACATTCCGTGAAAGGCAAAAACTGCCAAATCACATTCAGAAAGAAACAGCCCCAAACTCCCAATGGCCACGAAAGACATTCCATTATCGCTAAAGAACTCCCCATAAAGAAGCTCCCAGGCGCAGATGGTTTTGTTAATGAATTCCGCAAAACCCTGAAGGAAGAAGCAGGAGCAACTGTACAGAAACCGCTCTGGAAAAGGGAGGAGGGCGCAGCCCCAGTTCCATCAATGAGGCCGGCTCGGCCCTGCTGCCAAAGCCAGAGCGAGACGGAGCAAGAAAACGAGCATTAAAGACATACTCCTTATGAGCACAGGGGAAAAAAGGCCTAGCACATTAAAGTCAGCAACATGTAAAAAAATACATAATATGATAAACATAGGGACCAAAGAGATTTGTCCTAGGGATAAATGCTTTGATTTGAAAAGGTCAATCAGTGTATTTTATCATGTTGGTACAATAAGAAATAAAAACCATAGGATTCTCTGAATTAATAGAGGAAAAAATGTGGTAAAATTCAAATATCCATTCCAGATTTAAAAAAGAACAGAAAAACAACACTCAGCAAAACAAGAATGTGTGTGAGCTTTACGAATGTCATCTATCAAGCACCCCCAGGGAACTACCAACCAACTGAGCCAGGCCGGGCCAGGGCGGGCTGCTCCCACCCTGTGACTCTGAGAGTGGACCACGAAGCAGCCATGAAACTCTGGGTGACATTGCTGAGGCCATACTCTTCCTTAGGACCTGGCTCTCTGCAGCGTCACTTCGTCCCCTTCGCACCTAGTGATGTTGTAAAGTGGAATGGTGCCCCTGAGCCAGACATTCGTGACTGACGAGCAGCTGGACGGAGGGCAAGGTCAAATGCAAAACACCCAGCGCAGAGAAAGCTGCTGTGCTGGGGAAAGCTGTCACTTCTGGGATGCCCTTGAAGGCAGCCAGAGTGACCATGTTACGAGTATCCTGCTAACAGGCCTGGGGACGCGCTAACAAGCGGAGAGAACAGGTCGTGGGCACAGATCTGCTCCTTCACGCAGCAGTGATTTGCCGGCTTTCTTGCCACGGAAGACGCGTTAGTTAAAGCCGAGGCTGTGCTCTCTCGGAGAGCGAGGGGTTCCGAGTCACATTAGGCGCTGCCCCACCCACCACCGTGCTTGTGCCTCACTCACGAAGCACCTGGACCGCGAGTCTTTCCAGGTGGACGCCTTAGGCTCCCGGAGGGGAGACGCGTCTCGAGCGCGTGGTGCACCTGTGCACCTGGCCTGAGGTGCGCGCCCGGGGAGCGGCTATCCACGCATCAGCGGTAACCAGCGCAGCAGAGCAGGGGTTCCTCGGGGGCTGGGCCGGGGCCCAGGGCTGCTCCCCATCTTTTATCAACGACGGCTGAGACCGGATGGGACGCGCACTCGGACCTCGCAGCTGACACGCAGCTCCGTTGGGGGAGGAGGGGGCCCAGGAGAGGGGCTCTAATTCCTGCGGACCTTAGCACGTGGTGGCTCCTGTGGTTCAGCGACACCCGTGGCCTAGATTCCTGGGGCATCAGACAGCCAGGGGAGAAAAGGGGAGCCATGAAGGAAGTAGAAAACACTGTCTGTTTTCGGCAGTTGGCCAAATGACCCAGAGCAAAGTCAAGAGCCCGGCAGAGGTGGTGGCCCAGGAGAGCAGGGGTGTCTTTGTGCTTGGCCGGCACGCAGTCCTTCATAGCTGCACATGCCCCGAGACTCGGGGGTGGCCAAGGGGACCGGGCAGGTGGGCCAGGTGTGGACCTGGAGGACCTGGAGGACCTGCTGCCTCTGGAGGTGCGTCTGGGCAGCGCAGAGACCGGGCTGTCCCTATCCGGAGGGTGTGTCCCACAGTGTTGAACAAGAGGCCCTGATTTCGTCACACCACAGAAAATAAATAACCCAGGCAAACAAAAATCAACAAACATCCTGTAAGGTCATATAATGTGAATGCCAATTTAGACAAAAGGTACGTTTTAAACACAGAGGCCGCAGAGCTCAGCGTAAGCAGAGAGGAAAGAGTTGCACCCTGCACCCCAACCCGTGGGAGTCCCCCCTCTGAAGACAGGGGCGGGGCCCCCAATCCCCTCGGCTGCGAGGCAGCCTTGGTCTCATACTGACTGTGTGTCCTGTGACATCAAAACCAACGAGGAAACAAAGGAGTAAGCAGTGCACAGATAGTTACATAAACAAGGCACCTGCATCGGGTGGGACCCCCTTCTGTCTGTTTTCTCTTGATAGAGCTGTGATTCACTTACCATAAAATTCATCCTTGCAAAGTCCCCCCTGGCCTGGGGTGAGACCGAAGCCCTTCTTAGCTGGCCAACGAGGTGGCAGGAAACACCCCATTTTATGAACAGACTGGGTTGTGTTGGGTTGGCTTGAAGAGTCGAAAGCTTTAACCCAGGACCCAGGGCAGAATTCTGACTGGAATACCTTGCTTCCTACCTGTGATGGTGGCTAATGTGGGTGATGAAATTCTCCCCATAAAGACTTCCAAAATCAAGATAAATTCCAATCTTTCTGGTAAGGCATGACACCACCTCCTGCCTTGGTAAAGTGAGGGGGTGAAGAATGACACCCCGCAGCCCCAGTTGCCCACATCAGCAGGTGAATTATTTTGAGCTGAAGCCAAGGGAGACCTTGCAGGCTCAAGAAAAACTTTAATTCTTCCCCTTCAAGAATTTAAATTAGGGACTTTGCTTATAACAAGAGTTATCACTAGAAATAACTTTTTATGACCAATCTATGGGGCAGGGCAAACTTTTAACTGCTGAACATCTGTCCTTGTCATGCTGTGGATGACCTGTGCCCCCATCTGTCCTTGTCATGCTGTGGATGACCTGTGCCCCCCCTTAAGCCCCGGGGGCCTTCCTACCTGATCCTCGGCTCAGGATGTCATGTGGACCACGTTCTAGCTTTCTGTCCCTGACCCTCTCCTGTATGTGGGCCCTCTGACTCTCTGGTGCCTGTGGGCTTCCAGACGAACACCATCAAGTCTGCTCGTTCCCTCCCGTCCACCTGTCTCAGGTCTAACAGGAGGAACTTCGAAGGGTTAAAGGAAAGTTTCTGCCTCCCTGTAGGTAGAAGAGAGGCCCTTCATAGCTAGCTGCGCACCCCCTCTCCTCCCACTCTGCGGCGGGAGAGACAGAATGTAGATGGCCATTCTGTGAGCATTTCCCAGATGGCGCCAACCTGCCCACAAAAGCCTTTTGTCTTCAGGTGCGTTGCCACCTGACAGGTGTTGATGGTCCAGTGGGCTCACCAACGTGCAAGCTGGTTCCCATTCTCTGCACAGTTCCGGGGGGTCAGGGGTCCTCGCTCTCTCCAGGTTGCTGAGATCAGCTGAGGGAGTGGGGATGCAACTGGGTTCCCAGAAACCCACGTTCTGCAGAACCCCCGGGCTTTTCACCTGGGCGCATCGAGCCCAGACCCCTCTTATCTGGGTCACTTGTAAACGCCATTCCCCATGGAAACACAAGAAGTTGTCAGCTCTCATTAGGCTGGCAATGAGCCTTCCCTAATTTGCATTTCCCTCTCTGCATCTGCAGCCACCCACCCGTCAGCCCGTCTTCCTTTGCCGCTCTGCACCTCCAGAGTTGAAGGAATGCCAGCACCCGCCTAGCAAACACGTGCCACGTGCCCTCTCCTGGACAGAGTCCCCTGAAAACAGCAAAAAATAAAAATAAAAATTATAGAAACAATGTCCTCCTCCTTCCAATAAAAGGAAAAGGAACCAGAAAAGACAGTCAGGAGGCATTGCTCCAGGGCTCAGGCTGCTCCCGCTCTGAAAAGAGAGCTTTCTGGCTACAGTGTGTCAGCAGTGACGAAAGGAGGTGACCTTTGCAGCCTGGCGTAGACCTTGCACCCTCAGTGAAGGGGCTGGTGTTTTTGACACGTGGCCAACCACTAGTCAGTTACGCTCTCTGGACCTTTTTAAAGGACGTTAAGTTGGTGCCTGTCGGTTTAACATCTGCACTTCGACCCAGCTCTCGTGTTGAATGTGAGTTCTAACCAGCATCCCAGAAGCAGCTGCAGACCAGAAGCTTGTGGTGTTACGTTATTACGGCCTCAGCAACAAACTTCCACAGAGGGTTTGTGTGAGCCGTCAGATGCCAAACTGAAGCACATGGCGGCCTTGGGATGGGGTCACTGCCCAAGGGGCTGGGCTCTCCAGTCCAGCAAGCCTTCTGCCTGCAGAATTCTGTCACTGAGTGACTTCAGTGGCATTGTACCCATCACACTTCTCTAATAACTTGGAAAAGCATGATCCTATTTGTGTGACTTTATATACATGCATACATGTATACACATGCATGTACACCTATATGTCCATATGCTCAGCAGGCAGTGGGCATGGGCGGTGCACATGGATCGAGGGCTCCCATTGGCTGAGCTCCTGAACAAGGTAGTCATGTGACTCAGGTTCCACCTATAGAATGGGTTTATAAAAATGTCAGTCTCAGGAACCACCCTGGGAATTAGATGAATTCCTCACATTGGTGATTATGTTTATAAAAGAGGCAGCAACAAAAATATAAAAACTGTCCTTGTTTTATGCTAAATACATTTAGAGACCAATGCTTTGGTTTACTCCATGGAGCCGTCAATCGGAGCTAAGACTGGGTGGCCAGCATCATTGGAAACAGAGTTATCTTAAGAACTTGGTTGGAACATATGGATACTTTGTACCTCATCCACTACATGAATCGTTTTCCATGGAAAATACATATTTTCCTGGGGTCTTATGACTGCACATTTTTTCAAACACAGAGTCTTCAGGAAATGTATGTTTTTGCAGGTCTTATTACTATCAAGTAAAGCTTCATTATGAACTTTTAAATTTGTTTTTTCTTTCGGGTATGCATTTGTGAAGGGGCACATATGAATTCTCTCTCTGTCTTCTTTTGGCTCAGAGCAACTGGAGAAGATAACAGGACATAAGATCTTTGACTTCTCTGGTCCAAGATATAGTAACTGAACTCCATTGCTCTTAGGCATGTGCAGTTGGGCACATCTCCAATGAAAAACGGGGTGGACTTGACCGGATGGGGGCAGTTGTAAACTTTATTAATGCACGTCGATTTTAAGAGAAGCACGCTCAGTGTCCTGCTCCCTAATGGAGGCCTCCCTGCTGGCCCGCACTCCTTGTCTGGCCTCCTGTGGTCGGAAGTGTGCTCTCTGGACGCGGTCCGGCCAGTCACCAGTGAGTCGGAGATGCGTGCTGAGTCTCACGGACGCCCGAGCACACAGCATTCCAAGTGTCTCTTTCTGGATCCGATGTTCCCTCGACACACAATCCCGGCTGTCCAGGGGCAGGGCTCCTCACGTTTCAGGTCTGGGCTGGCAGCACCTCCCAAATAAGGAGCAGGGCAGCAGGCTGTGCGTGGGGAAGACAGGTGTGGAGTTTCCATCCCGGCGGAGGGATGTTTGGGACGCCTGGTGTCAAGTGTGCCTGGCGGCACCCTTTCCCTCCGGGAGACCACAGACACTCAGGACCTGTGCGGCGGTCACTTCTTGTCTCCGAGTGCATCTTCTCCCGAGACGGAGCAGCCCGCTTCTGGGCCCCACCCGGGGAATGCACGGGAAGCTGCATTTTATACCTGTTTGTGCTCACGTCTTGCTTGCGGAATGTGCTGGTGATAACGACTTAACGCAGGCCGCCACAGAGCACACCAGGCTGCGATCGCCTGTCAATTGTGAAGAGGCAAATGGAGCTGGAGGGCGGGGTTTGCCCTTGAAATTCTGTTTGACACACAGCTTCTGACCACCAGAGAGAGAAACTAGGGCCCAGCACTGAGAACTTCTGAGCCTCACACCCCAGTCTACAACATGGGGACAAATAACAACGAATACAGCCCTGGCTGGAGTGGCTCATGGATTGAGCACCAGCCTGTGAACCAAAAGGTTGCTAGTTTGATTCCCAGTCGGGGCACATGCCTGGGTTGCAGGCTGGGTCCCCAGTGGAGGGTGCACGACAGACAACCACACACTGATGTTTCTCTCTTTCTCCTTCCCTCCCCCTCTCTAAAAAATGAATAAACAAAATCTTAAAAAGAGAGAGAGAAACTACCCCAAAGAATGGCCCGTCTGAATGTGCCCACGAATCTGGGGCCAGTAAACATCTGTGCAGAAAATGTTTGTAGGTGGCGGGTGTGTACTTCATAGCACCTAGAAAAAGTAGGCCACAGCAGCCTCAGGGTCCCCAGGAGACACGGCGGCCTTCAACTGCGGGGACTCCACGAACTTGGCCTTCAGACCAACAAATGCCTCTTTATCCTTTTTTCTGGTTACGGTTCGTTTCCCACGTCCAACAGGAGCATAGACGCCCCCTGCAGGCTGGGGTAACATTTCTGTCTGGATACATCACGTCCTAGGTTAAGTTATCTGGTGTCTATCTGCATCACCCTCTCATCACGGGTCTGGTGCACAGGAATCGGGAATCGTTTTCCTTAAGTGAATCGGGGCTGGGCCCTCTCCAACACAGAAACCTCCCGGTGAAGGTTGGTGATAAGATCCGGAGCAGAGCTGAGAGGACTCGACTGCGCTGTGGGAGGCTCCTCCCAAGCGCCTCCCCTCCTGATCGAAACAGCACAGCCCCAAGCCTCAGCGGCGTCCTTATGTTCTGTGACTGCGACTGCAGGTAGAACGACGTACCACGAACCCAATTTTACTGTAATTGATATAAACGGCAGTTCAGTTCCTACTGCGTCTCATCAACATTGTGACAGAACGACCTTGAACTCAACACTGTCCTGGCGCAGGCTACATCGGATTCTCCGGCCAGTCCTCCTTGCACTACCAGGAAGTGCCCGAGGTGGCGCTGTCACCCACCAGGCTGTGCCGCGCCCTTCCCTGCTGCGCGCGCAGGCGCCCTGTATTCCTGAGCGGGTTGCCTAGGACGGCTGGCTGGGCTGTTACAGTTGGAATGCCGAAGCCCAAAAAGATGACACACAATGAGATGAGAAAATGTAGCAGTGGCGTTAAAGGAGACAGTTGCACAGTAGTCAGGAGGGTGTGGAGTACAGCTTAGGGAATACAGTTACTAATTTTGTGATCACTGTATGGGGCCAGGTGGGGACTAGACTTACTGGTCATCATAAATTACATCAGTGTCTAACCACGGGCTGTGCACCTGAGACTCATATAATATTGAATGCCAACTGTAATTGGAAATGTTTTTTAAAATTAAAAACCACGAAAGTGAATAAAAAAGAAAGAAATCTGGAAGGGGCTGTTGCACGTGACGGCACAGTCGTCGGGCTCCCTGAGCCGCCTTTCTCAGCCCCCTGGCTGACGCCGTGCCTGGGGTAGGAGGTTGCTCCTCCGAGCAGCAGCACGTGGGAAAAGTCACTTTGGACGGTGTTCCTTCTTTTCTGTGCTAAATGACCGTTTTCTGTACCAGCCTGGAGCTGGCAGCTCAGGGCACCTTGCTATCCAAGTTTCCACACCACCTGCTGGGCAGGTTTCTCTGGGTCGGAGTTCCACAAAGAGGCTTTATCCATCACCTACGGAAGTTTCACCTCACCATTGTTCATCTGGGTATCGCCAGCGCTTGGCAAAAGTCCAGGGTTTCCACACCGAATTAAAACGTAGTTTACAAGGTTTCCCAAATGTATCAGATTTACAAAAATTGAAACAAATGGTTTTTGAGCCACAAATAGGAGCCTCTATTCCACCACAAAGGATACAGTCATTAAAAATAAAGAAATATTTAAAGAGGAGGAGAGAACCAGAGAGAGTTTTCAAAGGACTGTTTTGCTGTTGTTCCTACTCTCGGTTTAACGAACATCGTCATCTCCAAGTGCTGCTTCTTTGAATTACTCCTTTCGACGGGCTTCAGTGTATGAATCACCGACACGTGTACAGAGTGCGTGGTGGTCCACAGACTGGTTTATCAGAGAGGCGATCCCCGTGCAGCAGAGAGCTGTCCGCGCTCATCCTTTTGGGGTCCTGCCCTCCTGTTTTCAAAGAACACAGGCCTCGCTCACTTAGTAAAATTTTACTTTCATTCTACAACCGCTACTTACCATCTAACGAAGCTCGTTTCTGTTTTTTTTTTTTTGCTACATGTCACGCACGTTTTTAAGTGTATGGTTCATGGTTCTTACACACCCAACTTCATGGGTTTTTTATAAGTGTGTACACCTGTGTCACACACTGGAGGTCAACACACAGAGCAGGTCCGTCCCCAGTGCTCAGAAAGAACCCCGGGGCCCTTCCTGACCAACACGCCAGAGGAGGCGCCGTGCGTCCTCTGCATCTGGCTTCTTTAGCTGTGAGATGCACCGTGGAGTTGCATGTCCCCCCACGGAGTTGCATGTGTCACCCGTGGTGTTGCATATACCACACATGGTGTCACATGTCTTCCCCATGGTGTTGCATGTCTCCCCCATGGCCCTGCATGCGATAGCCACTTGTTCCTGGTATCACTCTGCACTATTCTGTGTTACGACGACATCACAATTTATTTATCGGGTCTACTCTTTTTAATCCTCACTTAAGGATATGCTTTTACTAATTTTAGAGAGAGAGGAAGCGGGGAGGAGAGAGAGATTGATTGGCTGCCTCCTACACGCTCCCTGACCCGCGACCGAACCCGCAACCTTTTCTGGTGTATGGGAGGAAGTCTACTCTTGGTCCACCTTCGGGGTGACTGCGGTGCTGGGCTGTTCCGAAGGAAGCTGCGGTGCCTGCTCTGCGCACGTGTGTTAGGTGGACACGGCGCTCACTGCTCGCAGCGTGGCGTCTGGGAATCAAGCTGTGGGGCCTCCGCGTAGGGGAGGGTCTGGCCGCAGGAGCTGCCCCTCCCCCAGCTGGGGGGCGAGGGGCAGGCCTGCTCTCTCCAGGACGTGGCCGGCGGTCTTTTCCGTTCCCGCCTTTGGACGCGGTTGCGGGGGAATCTCACCTGGTTCTCACTGCACGTCCCTGATGCCTCACACTCGCCAAACTGGCACAAGCGGACGTTTGGCTTCCACATCCGCCTCCTGGGAACTCGGTTCCTGGGAGTCCTCGATCAGACCGGCGCGGGCTCCCAGGAGCGGCTGACTTGCTGCTTGAAAAGCCGGGGTCGGACCCTGCGCCGAGATGACGCTGCAAGCGCACGGCCAGCAGGGGGTGCTGCCCACCAGTCGGGGCGTGCCTCGTGGCTGCCCTCGCTCCTCGCCTTGCCCAGCTGCTGCTCGGCCAGTGGGCTATGCGCCTGACGGGCTCCCTCCTTGCGCCACCCAACTCCTTCGGGGTGGTCCCTAGACACTGATGATGACGTCGGTGTCCTTCCTGCCCTGCGCCTGCCCCATTCTGTGGGCCCCTCTGTTCTTCCGAGACTCACACGCAGAACGGAAGCCCGGGTGCAGCGAGGCCCTGCGGCCTTTCACCTCCAATCTCAGCGTCCCTTCTCCCGCTTGTCCTTGGACTGGAGGACACTGCACGCGCTGCCATGTGCTCCTCCGCTGCCATGCACGAACCGGGGTTTCCCCCTCACCCTGACTGCCCACTCCTTCCTCAAGGTCCCCTGCGGGCCTTCGAGGCACCTTGAGTCCTGCAGCCACCAGACCCTGTGTCTCAGGCTTGTCCTATTTACCCCACAGACGTGGGCTCCCGGGAGGGTACAACCATGCATTCCGTTTTCACGTCTGGGCGGAGAACCCGAGACTCTGGGCTCCTGCTGAGATCCAGGGATGGGTCCCACACATCCGTCTGATTATCTGTCGTTTCAAAGCAAGGATTTTGTGTACAACTCTCTGCCATGCACAGAGCACCTGCCTGGTGGGAGAGATACTTCAGGTGGGGCTGCATCAGGGCGCAGGGTTTTTTTGGTCTCTGCACAGAGGTTGCTTGTTGGGAGCTGATAAGAGGGCAGATGTGAGCTTGAGACATATTCGTGAGACCGTGGAGGTGAGTGAGCGTTAGAGAGACTCCTCTCCTGCTATGGGAGCTGCCCGGGCTCCCTCTGGGGCCCGAGGGAACCCTGGTGCTGCTGGGCACCCACCCTGGCGGCCTCTCCCAGTGCACTGTGGTGCACTCCCAATGCCCTTCCGCTCTCCTGGCTTGTTCCCCATGGATCACATCTCTCCCCCACAGCAGCCAGATTCTGTTTAGGTCCCTGGTCTCTGTTCTTGGTGCTGCCTGATGCTCCCTCTTCCCACATGGGCTGGTGTTCAGCCACTCCCCTCAGTCAGCCCCTCGGCCCCACCCCCGAGCCCTGCCCACTCTGACCTCA
>PVKM010039195.1:0-13859 GCA_004027735.1 Carollia perspicillata | reverse complement strand
GACATCTGGTAATCAGGAAAGTCTGTGGAGGTCTCCCCTGGGTGCCTCTGAGTAGTAACACACACAGAAAACCATAAATAAAAAAAAACATTGCAGCCCGAAATAGAGCCCATCAACCAATGTGTGCGAGAGCTTTTGGAAGAGAAAACTAAACCAAGACAATGAAGATAACAGATACAGTCATCTGACTGTCTGCTATTCGTTATCAGATTCTAAAAAAGAATTAAAAAAAAAAAACCCAAAACCTGCCTGCAGAATCAGAGGACTAAAAGGGACTCCGAAAGGTCAAGTGAGTTAGTAGGCAAGAAATGTTTCAACACTTGCTCCAAGGCAACAGTAAATTTTCCTAAGATTTACTTGGGATTTCCTTTCCATAACTACCTAGCATGCACCAGATATATCAGATTTTTTTTTAACAAAATGAGAGAACGAACTGCACTTTTTAGAGTTCTTGGTGCCAAGCTATGTGCAGGAGGCTTTAGAGTAAGCAAAACTGGTGGACAATTCTGGCTCTGTTATTTGAAGAGTTCAGGATGTGGCCTTGGGCTCATTTCTTTTTCTTTTTTTTTTTAAATGGTATGTATTTATTTTTAGAGAGAGGGAAAGGGAGGGAGAAAGAGAGGAAGAGAACACTGATGTGTGAGAGAAACATCAACTGGCTGCCTCCTGCATGTGCCCCACCTGGGGATGGAATCCGCAACCCAGGCATGTGCCCTGACTGGGAATTGAACCAGTGACCTTTCAAGTTGCGAGGTAATGCCCAACCAACTGAGCCACACTGGTCAGGGTGCTTGGGTTCGTTTCTGAAACTTGCTGAGCTTTAGATTCTTCATGGGTAAAACATGAATAATATTTGCTTTACAGAATTATCATACTGATTAGAGAAAATAAAGGTCCCTAGGACAGGGCCAGGTTGAGGGTCAGGACAGCGTTCTAGCTGCACCTTTATGAACACAGTAAGAAAACAACAGCCACTCTTCCAAGATTCCTCAAGACTCCTCCCTTTCTTCCACTTCTGGTCAATGGCAGATGCCATCTCTTCTTCTGGGGGAAGGGAGAGAAACCTCTGATTTCAAGAGGACGGAAAAGTAATATTTTTGTCTTTTCCTTCTATAGGTTCACCTCACATAATGAGACCATGAAATAAAAACAAAAGCTCCTCTTCCACAGAATCCGGAGACCTCCCTAATTTGGAACGTGGCCAGTCGGGGGAAGGATGGGAAGGGTTTTGCAGGTGGAGTCATGCCACAACGTCAGTGCTTCCAGAGGAGAGCATCCCAAAGCAAGGCATGGAAATTGGAGCCTGCAGGTACTAAAGAACGTGGAGGCCAGGCCAGAGCAAGATGACCTAGAAGCCTGGTGTGAACCTGGACTTCCAGCCCTCCCCAACCCCAAGCAGTCTGCCTGACACTATTTAACCACTCCTGCAAGATGTGGAAGGTTTTTTGTTTTTGTTTTTTTAAAACTGTACCCAAGAGGCCCAGGACTGGGACACTAAGCCAGAGAGCTGAGTGGAACCCAAACACACAGGGTCCACACGATAGTAAAGAATCCTTCGATGTATTATTTCATTCTAAAACAATAAAGCCTTCCTGGTGATGCCTTTGAAAGGCAAATTGGTGGCGGCTTCCTCACATCGCCAATGAGTCAGGCTGGTAGGAAACTTTTCCCAGGAAGAACACAGAACATGAATCCCTTGGGGCTATGATTAAGGGCCCAGGGCTCTAAAAGTGGCCCTGAGTTTCTTTATAAACTCCTTAGCGTGAGGAAGTTTGCTTTCCTCCCTTCCTCTTACCCTTCTTGCTTTCCAAAACTTTGAGCTTTGCAGAACTTTGTGTGAATTACTAGAATTCTTCTTATGCTAGATGCCCTGAGAACAGAACGCAATGAAATGACTCACCTCCCATCTAGGCCGGCTTGGTTCCAGCCTTTAAACGAGAATGTGCACCCCCACACCCCCTGCAAATGGAATATTTTCACATTTGCTACAGCAATCAGTAAACTAAGAACCAAAAGAAACCCAAACAAACCTACCCATTTATTCATCTATGTTTAAACTTGTTACTGCCAAACCGGTGACGTCATTAAGAGGATCATAAGGAGTCTATTAGGTATATATAACACGTTTTTAATGTGCACAGTTACTGACGGTGAAGATCAAATGACGGAGGGAGCGAAAGAGTGTGGTGCTTCCTGTAAGAATTAAGCAGAGTTACCACGTGAGCCAGCAGTTCCCCCTCCGGGTGTCCATCCAAAAGAACTGAAAGCAGACTTAAACCGATCCTTGTTCAGAGCGTCTTCCACAACAGCTGAAAGAAAGGTGGAGACCACCCAAATGCCATCGTCGGAGGCCTGGATAGACACAATGTGCTCTCTACACACAGTAGACGATTCTGCAGCTTTAAAAGGGAAGGCATCCTGACACAGGCTAGATATGCATAAATGTTAAAAACACGAGGCTAAATGAAATGATACAAAAGGACAGACATGAGATTATTCCACTTACACGAGGTACCTAGAATAGTCAAGCTTATAGAGGGAGAAAGAATGGCAGTTGCGGAGGCTGGGGGCGGGTGGGGAGTTCCTGCGCAGAGGGTGTAGAGTGTTAATCTGGGAAGATGAAAGAGTTCTGGAGATGAATGGTGATGACAATTGCACGATGATGTACGAGAACTTACTGTAATGTCACTGAACTAAATGCCTAAAAATGGTTAAGACAGTAAATTTATGTTGTGCGTATTTTACTACGCAAACACAAAAAGGTCAAATGAGGAAGGAACATCACTGAAGTCACTCCTCTAACCATGAATGACCTGCCTGTGGTATCGTATGAGTTTCAGCTGGGTGAATTACCGGGAAAAAGTTTGTGTGTTTATTCTCAAATGGAGCTAAGGGAACCACAAGGTATTGACCCCTACAAGGCTGTGATGATAATAATTTATTCGGTCAAAAAACACCCTTCTTGCATCTACACCGAAGGCAGAAACGCTGGTGGTTAGGGCCCTTGGCCTTGGGGATGAATCCTCCTGGATTCAGAGTCTGAATCCAGGCTCTGCTGCTTTCCAGCTGTGGGACCTTAGACAAGCAACTTCATCGAGTTCCTCCACCTTGATTTCCTCGTGTGTGAAAGGGGAGAGTATTAGTACCCACCCCGGCAGCTTGGTGTGAGGGCTCAGTGAGTCAAGGTGCATGGACCTTAGTACATCAGTGCGGGCATGCATGAATCCCAACAGAAAATATAAGAAATGTGCTGCTGTTCCTGCTGTGTCCCTGCTCTGGCCCCTGCGTTAAGGACCCCGGAGTGTCACAGAGATGGAACGTTGCAGGGGAGGGAGCATGAGGCAGTCAGCAGCCCCGCCATAGTCTGACTTCCTAACGGCTTGGCTCCAAGTGAGAAGCAGCCGGCGCTTACTGCAGAGTGATACATGGGCATCATCTTGGCCATATTTGTTGCCATGCTAACACCTGCTCCAAGATGATTGTATTGGATCGTCTTGCAGGAGAAGTGAAACCCTAAAGCATTCCACTTCCCTCTCTCCTAGCAGCACCGTAGCCTTTCTCAGTGATGAAACCACGTGCTTGGATCTCTGTTTACTCAAAGCTGGCCCAGGAGCACGTGGACTATTCAGACCAGAGCCCAGGCTGCGGGCTGAGAACATGTGCGGGCACCTTGGCGTGGTGCTTCTGCCAGTGCCTCCCTATCTCCCTGCCACAGTGTTCCTCGGACTCAGCAAGTCGAGGACCTCCGCAGAGGACCACTGGGGTCCAGAAGGAGACCAGAACCTGGGGCTGATTAACTTCCTGTTCTCAACTATGCCGGGGTGTGCGTGGCCCAGCCCTCCTCTCACACACTTTTTCCTCCTCCTTTGTGCCCCCAAGTGAGTTTTCTACCTTGTCAGCCCCAATTATCTTGTTTCCTGGCTGTCTTTTCCAAACTTCAGATAAAAAGTTGACCATTGCTGAACTTAATTAAAAAATTATAATGAGTTGGAAAAGGCAGTTTGGTATTATCTTCGTAAAATTTTGAAATTGTATCTACAGGATATTTTTACATTAAAAAACAAAGATTGGATTGGGTAGTCATTAGGTTGACTTATGTGGAGGAGATGCGTTTTCTGGAATGAGTAGGTGTTGATTTTGTAGTGGGAGAACATACAGGAAATCATAACCTAAAGGGGTCTTCAAGGACTTTTGGGTGTTTTGGTCCATTTCTAATGCCAGCCTTGGCGACGGTGTTGGTAACTCTGGTTTTGAATGTTGGTTAGGGAGTGACACTCATGAGCCTGTGGTTGTGTGTAACTGCCCACAGGGTTACTTCACCAGCCCAGAAACCAAACCAAAGACTTATATTTTGGACCAACTTGACTGAACTAGGTTTCAACCAAGCTGCTTTGATCAAGTCACCTGGAACCCACACAGGCTACTTATCAAGAAACAGCCTCAGGGATTTAGCGTACCATCGGGCAGGAGGTTCCTTCTTACTTTTTTCACTTTCTATAACTGGTTTGATCGAGTTTTACCTTAGGGAGGGTTTTAATGAAACAAGTTTCCCCATTGGTGAGGCATTTTTAAACCAATGAGTCTCTCCTCCTCTGTATTCCCACAGTTGCTACTGTGCAGAAGCACTGTTACTGTGAGTTCAGAAGCTGTGAACCGTGTCTTCCTCCGTGGGTCGCTGTGCATGGACAGTGTGGTGACACTGTGGGACCCAAAGCCCTCATCACTGACTGACTTTTATTCTAACCTTCACTTTGAAAGCATTCTAGGAACACCTGAACGGTTATTAACAACAGGCCGCAGTGACGTTCATTCTGAAAATGGTATCTTCAAGTACTGAATTATTCATGATAAAACAAGCAATATGGGGTTACCAGGGCATTTTGGGAAGTTTCCCGACTGCTCCTCCGCCTTCTCCTCCTGAGTGGGGCTCTGCTTACAGCTCAGCCATTGTTACCTCACTCCTCTCTCTTCTTCAAACGGGGGCTCCAGCCGCAGGATTGCAGCTCCCACCTCTCTGCTCACGCCTCCTAAACTGAAAGTGGCTGAGTATCTTCATTGCCTTCATTTTGCTCACCTATATTTTCTACGTTTTCTATAATTATCAGACACTACTTTTGTAATGAGAAAAGGCTCTACTTTAAAACTAATAGAACAATTAATTTCCCACTGCCAAGATGGAATAGAATATCATCCTTGATGACTCAGAGCCTGAAGACAAGTAATCCACAATTCTGATTTATAACTATTGTCCTCTAATTTTTTTCTAGCAGAGACCCCACATTACCCACAACAGCTGCCCTTTCAGAAGGTCAGGGCTGTAGCAGAGATAACTAGCTGTTTTCCTAAATCTACTTTCTGCTCTGTGCAGTAACAGGACTCCAAATTACATCTGAGTACATAACAACCCAGAATAAAGGACATGTGTCCTAGCCTCTTGGCTCACTAGGCATGGCCTTGTGGGTAAGCCTGGCCAATGGGATCTGACCACGATGTGTGCAACTTTCAGGTGCCAGCCCCAGGTGGATGGGGCACATGCCCTCCACATCGCACCTTCCCGTGGGTGGGAACGTGAAGGAGGTGGTGGTGAGCCACCTCAGACAGTGAGATCAATGCCTTTGCGATGAGCAGATGGACATACAAAGAGATGAGTCCACAATGCTGTCCTTAGCTACTACGTGAGCTAAGGACACCTGACAGTTTTGTGTGAGAGAAACAAATGTCCATCTTGTTTAAACTATTATTTCTGGTTTCAGCTCCAGGAGCCTAATATACCCCCAAAGCTAAAATAACTGAAATGCAAGGTTAGTAAGCCAAAAGGGGCCCAGAGAAACGTGGCCTTTCATTCTGCTCCAGAAACAAATGTGCAGGGAGCCCTTGAGCCTTGTAAAATACTGACCCTGAAACAGTAACGCCTGGAACCTTCTTTGTAACTTATCCAAAGCTAAAGAGCTCTCTGCTTTGACGGGGAGTTCTCTCTGCACAGTGGGCAGACTTTCGTGGGTGCTCAGCTCCCTCTCCTACACTTCCCCTTGCACATGAGGCATTTCCAGAGGGAACTCAGTCTGGGAACACGTATACGTACTGTGCTAATTCAGAGTTTTGCCCGAGGGTCAGTCATGGAATTAAATGCTCATTGGGAATTAAGCGATGCAGTCTTAAAGTAGAGAGTTTGACTTCTAATGACTTGGAAAGACAGAGGGGACCTGATCTGAGATGTAATTTCAGGGTTTTGCCCAGGGGTCAGCTCTGAAACTGTCTGAAACTATTATTAGACAATAATCAAGTAACAATTTCAATTCACATTAGTTAAGAACTGGAAGCCATTAAGTCCAACTTAATTCAACACACACTTAATTGAGAGCTTACTTATATGCCAAGCCAAGCACTTTCTATATGATTGTTTAATCTAATTCTCCTAACCACCCTTTTTTACATATGGGGAAACTGAAGCACAGAACACATCAGTAACTTGTTCAAATTAGTGGCTGAGCCGGCCAAATGAGTCCCAGGCTGTAGGACTGTGGAGGCCACGTCTTCCCTGAACCGGGTGTTAGAGGAGAAGTGGCGATGATTCAGATTTGCATTTAGTCCCTGAAGACAGTGTGGGAGAAATATATGTGCACAGCCACAAATACCACGGGAGGGCATGGAAAACATTCTCACACAAGTATAATGTGTTCTTTCAGCACATTGAGAGGAGGATGAACTCAATTTCAGGGCGTGCAAAAATTGTGGTCCGCTGACTTGGTCCTGTCTGAGAAATTAATCCGGCCCCATATAAAGGGGTACCCCCCTTACTACCTACCAGTTTTGACTCTCCAGCTTGGCCCCGCATACAATTTCTTGCTGTCTTAGCTTCTCTCAGGGGAAAAGTTTCTTGTCCTGGGTTCAGGGATAACATTTAGAATGTGCCTCCTAAGCCTGAATTTTATTTAAGATTTTATTTATTTATTTTTAGAGAGAGGAAAGTGGAGGAAAAAGAGAGGGAGGGAAACACTGATGTGAGAAACATCAGTTGGTTGCCTCTCATGTGTGCCTCCCACTGGGGATCTGGCCTGCAACCCAGGCTTGTGCCCTGACCAGGAATCGAACTGGTGACCTTTAGCTTTGTAGATGGATGCCCATCCAACTGAGCTGAACCAGTCAGGGCAAGCCCAAACCTTATTTAATCTGCAGGCCAGAGAGCCACATATAGGCCAGGAGGAGAGGTAGAAAAGACAAGACTGTAGACAGAGAAATATTTCAGGCAAGACATTAAGCAGGTCTAAAACAGGGCAGTGGGAACAGAAAAAATGAGGCCAGATTTTAAAGAGATGATGGACGCAGAATCTATTAGGATTTCCTAACACACTGGATGTAGCAAGTAAGAAGAAACAGAGAAATCCAGGACCAGAGATTTCCTTTAGTGTGGCTGCCTGGAGGATGAGGTCACTGTCAATGAAGGCAGGTTAAACTGGAAAAGAGCTAAGTATGAAAGACTTTTATGGCACAGATTTGGGGATGACTAGGGGGTATTAATTACATTTGGTTTGGATATATTGTTTAGGATGTTTGAGGCCTCTAGCAGCTCAAAGGTGAGCCAGGGGTAACCCTGGGGGGAGGTGTGTTGGAGATGGTTTGACAAGCGACAGGTGAAGCTGAGCATAAGGACACCCAGACTCTGTGAAAGGCAAGTGCGGTGGTACTCCCAGGGCCACGTGGTTTTCTGACAGCTCCTCCATTCTAAGCCCTGGCGTCCTAAGTACGGCTCCCTTTACGCTTGAGATCCAAGTGGCATTTCTGTTCTTTGGGACTGAGATCATTTTCTTTCCCAGTTATCCTGGTGACATATAAAAGCTATAATTTTTGGAAACAAAAGGCTTTTAATTTGGGGGTTATTCACAGGCAGGGTTTCCATGATGGTTGTGTGCTTTATCAAAAGCATGCCTCTCTGTCTCATGAACGGAAGTCATTCATGGGTGGTTCAAACAGAAATGTCTTTATTAACCTGTAGACACAGGCCTTGTCATACTGAGAATTAGATTCTGTCAATAGCAGTTGAACGCCCAGGTGTTCTTGGCATTGGTGAATTATTCACTGGTGACCTTGAGGAAGAGTTGTAGCTTGAGTTTCAAACAAGAAACTAACTGTTGGCAGAGCAAAACAGGCTGAGAAGTGAGAACATTTGTTTTTCTAGCTATTGGGGAAATGCAAATCTAAACCACAAGGAGATGCCGCCTCACACCTGTTAGAATGGCTGTTCTCATCAAGATAAGAAATGAGTGTGGGACAGGCTGTGGAGGAAAAGAAACCCTATGCACCGCTGGTGGGAATGTGCACTGGTGTAGCCACTATGGAGAATACTAGGGAGGCTCCTCAGAAAATTAAGAATAGAGTTACCACCCTGGTTGGTGTGACTCAGTGGATTGAGTGTCAGCCTGTGAAACGAAAAGTTGCCGATTCGATTCCCAGTCAGGGCACATGCCTGGGTTTCAAGGTGTGAGAGAACTGATATTTCACTCACATGTCAATGTTTCTCTCCCTCTCTTTCTCTTCCCCTCTCTCTAAAAATAAATAAATAAAATGTTTTAAAAAAAAAGAGCGTAGTTACCATATGACCTAGCAATCTCTCTTCTAGGTATCTACAAAAAAATTGAAAACATTTATTCCCAAAGATTTATACACCCTTATGTTCGTTGCAGCATTATTCACGGTAGCCAAGACATGAAGAAAACCTAATGTGTCCCTCAGTGGAGGATCAGATAGAGAAATGTGGTATGTATATACTACTACTCAGCTGTGAGGAAGGATGAAATCCTGCCATTTGTGACAACATGAATGGATCTTGAGAGTATCATGCTGAATGAAATAAGTCAGACAGAAAAGGACAAGAACCATAAGATTTCACTCAAATGTAGGATACAAAACAGAAAGCAACAAGTGAACAAACCCATAGAGGGTTGGGAAGGGATAAATGGGGTGAAGGGGGCCGATGCACGGTGACAGAAAAAGACTAGACTTTGGGTAGTGAGCACACAACGCAATATACAGATGATGTATTACAGAACTGTACACTTGAAACTTATATAATGGTATTAATCAGTGTCACTCCGATAAATCTGATAAAAAGAAAAGAAAGTGTGTTTTATAAATCTGAGCTTGCATGGCAGCTCTAGTGTCTGGCAATGTGCACACATAATTCACCACAATGCTTCTCTGCTCTCTGTCATCTGCTTGGCTTTCCCTGGAGTCTGGTTCCTCACCTCCAGCCAGAAGAAATCCTTCTGTGGGTTCCATTAGAGAGAAGCAATTGGACTGATAAATAAATGCACGGTCCGGTGCATTTGATCACGCCTTGCTGTCAGACTGTTAACCGATGCCCCTCCTCCAGAGCCTTGCGATGCTGTCTAAACTGGTCTCCCGATGTAACCTAAGGCCACGTGGCTCTCGGAAGCGGGAGACAGCAGTTTTTCTTCCCTATCCCAAGTGTGGCATTTATGATAAAGGGCAAATAGGGCCATGTGATTGAGTGTGATACATAACCTTGAAAACCTGCCACGGGGGCTTTAGTGTGGTCGACGCATACATCCCAAAGTACTGCTTGAAAGTCTAATGATGGAGAATTCCTCTCATTAATTCTAGGGGACAGTCAAACACCGGTCCCCAAAGAGAACTAACTGGGCACTCTAAGAAGAGACCCGTATTTTGGGCACCGACTGCACAAAGGATGGCGTTTGGCTCAGGGGAGTGACTCTGGTGGAATTCCAGGCACTGTAACCAAGGATAGAATGCAGACCCTGTGGCGGCGGGTGATGCTTCTAAGGTGAGATGCAGTGGGGGTTGCTTTGGGAAGTCTCACAAAGGACCCCAACAGCTGGGTTTTCATGCAGAGCTTCTTCAGGGGCTCAATTGTGTTGATGTGTGGTGGCAAGATGGGGCGATGGTGGTGGGAATGCAGGTGTAGATGAGACAGGTCCTTCCCAAGGAACCGCAGTTGCTCTAGCGGACTCCCTTTGTGGCAAGTATCTTGCCAGGGACTGGTGCTCCGGAGGCTTCGGACAGTGTGAAGAAGGCTATTGAAGGCCATAGGCTATGAAATTAGGGTCCACTTCTAGATGTCCCAGTTGTACAAGGTGTAGGCCTCAGCCCCAGCAGGGCCTTCCCCTGATGGGGAACACAACACAACACCTTTCCCTGCCCTTTCTGTATGTCCATTGTCACAGAGAGGACAGGTCTGACTGCAGTGGGGACCTTCAGAAGGTCTAGCAGGTCCCGGCTATGTGACTTCCCTTTGGCTTGTTGGCTTTTCTCTGCTGACAGAGACCATAACTGTAGTCAGCCATGGTCTCCTGCGCATCCTTCCAGGAGGAGCCTCCCTGCAGGGGCTGGCTTCACCAAGTGAACTGCCAACAATCCCCTTCCATGTCCACATCCCACCTTCCTAACAAGGGGGCTCTGCCTCGACCCGCTGCCTGACAAAACCCGGGGAGCAGGCCTTATGCTGAAGGCAGTGGCGGTGGAAACAGAACAGTGGGAGCGTTCACTGCTTGCTCTCTGGGCACAGCCTTGTGCCACCATGCCCTCTGGCAGGACCCACAAGCCAAAGGGAGATCACACAGCCAGGACCTGTCCACCCTTTCTCTGAAGACTGTGCCCCTTCTGCAGCTGGGGCATCACCCATGGGGTGTCGCAGGCGTCACAAGGTCAGACACTGCTGCCTTTCATGGTTTCAGCAACTTATTACAAGGAATAGCAAGACTGTCTGTGATTATCCCCACTTCACAGATGAGGAAACTGAGGGCCACGCAGCTGAAGAGTCTTGCCCAAGGCCACACTGTGAAGAAAGGAAGAGCCAGGGTCTCAGGCCCCACAGTGGGAGGCACAGTGTCTGCCTCTGAACAGTTGCTGATTAGGATCTGAATGCAAAAAAAAAATGCAGATGTGGAAATCCTCCCACCTTCATCAGCAGAGCCTGCTTGGGCCCAGGAGTGTCAGGGCTGCTCAGCTGGAGCCTCAATCTGACGGGACCCAGCCCTGGGCAGCTCTGTCCTCCCTGGGGACAGCACCCATCCTTCCATCCCTTGCCTCTAGGTAGTGAGCTCTGGACACATGGTTACTGAATTAGGACACAGGTGAGTAAAGCCAGTTTCTCCTTCCCAAGACACAGGTGAGGATTATGGGCAGTTAGCATTTGGACGGAGTGCCAGTTGAAAGTGAGAGACTGTCAGAATTGGTAGTAAACCTGCTGAGGTGTGGAAGAAACCCCTCAAGCCTTGACTTGTTGAGTTAAAGGGTGAATAGTTTTCCCTGCTTGACCCGAAACACATCTAACTTCCCCTTCAGAGGTTCAGCCCAGCTTCCTTCTGGTCCCAGGGGCCTTCTCGGAATCCCCACCCCGACTTGCTCTGAACATGCACATTCTCACTATCTGTATCTGTCTCAGAATATCTAGAAAAAACCAAACCCCCCAAACAGTGGCTCTTAATCCTGGCTGCATGCTAGAAATCTACTAGAGAAGTGTTTAAAAATAAAAAGTGGAAAAATATTTATGCCCAGGCCCAACCTTGAAATATTGATAATTAAATCAGAATCCCTGGGGCTGGAAGCAGAGACTCAGTATTTTAAGAAATTGGCCAGGACTGAGAACCAGGGCTAGCATGCTTTGAAATTTCTCCAAGTGCTCTTTCCCACCCAGCTGGGTGGCCTGCAAGGTGGGGCCCAGGCCTGGTGCGGCATCTGCCCTTGGCACTGAGCCCAGGTCTTGCCCACAGTCAGTGCTGGTCAAACGTTTACTGAGTGACAGCATCCTCTTCACCTGAAAATCGAAACAATCCCTCAGAGGGAGAAGGGGCATGTTTTGCTTTTTTTTTGGTAAGGCAGAAGTCGCATGTATGTCATCCTCTGATTTGGGCAACCCGAGAACATGAGTTCCAAAGAAAATAATTTTCCCCATGTTCACGTCCCGAGGGAGGAGCAGGCTGCGTTGTTGGTTATCTGCTGCTTTCAATTAAAGAGCCAGCAGCCAGATTCCTGTGTGGGTCCCTGAGCCTTGTAAATGGCACACTCTCAATTATTTATCCAAACAAAGGTGAGCCAGAGGGCAGCACGGAACACTCGCCTGGTGAACTTGAGCCCAGGCCCGAGCCCTTGGAATCCTCGAGCTCACACGACTTGGCTTTGTGGACCCAATATCCTCAGTAGGAAAAAGGGAAAAATGAGGCACACTAGATGGGAGGCTGTGAATTCCATTTCAGAAAGAAAGTTGTGGCAGAGTGGAGCCATGAGGATGAGTGCTGAGTGGCTGGCGGCGATTCTGTTGCTGGCCTGCCGAGGTCGGACAGCCGTAACTCACTGGCAGGGAGGTAGTCCGCTGAACCCCTTCCAGCTGTGCATGGTCTGTCCCACCAAAGGACATGGAGCATTCTACACCAATGAATAATAGATAAACCCTCCCCCAAAGGGAACGGGACCAACCAGACAAGACTGGCGATCTGCAAATGAAAGTGGAGGACACACCATCTCTCACGTGAGAAGACAGGCTCCCGGCTCACTGGCAGCAAGACAAGTGTCGCCAACTGTTGTTCGTGGCATGGGTTGGGGCCTGTTCCCAGGGTGGGGCCCACCCTGGGATGTTCCCTTTAAGGACCACCCTGGGTGGGTACAGCTGGTGGCCATGGGGTGGGCGGTGAGAACTACCCCTGTGGAAATCAGGGGTTCCCCCTTCACCTGCCATGAAGTGTCAGCTGCTGTGAAAGAGTGATTTGGGGACAATAACCCAGCTGGAAGTAGGACACCTGGCTGTAAGAAGACCAGGGGCAGTAGTAACAAGAGCTGGCGTTTAATGAGTGCATACTATGTGCCTCGTCACCTGCGTTTATAGTACCATGGAGAGACATCCTCCTGACTTTATGAATCAGCAAACTGAGGTCCAGAGAGGTTAAGCAACTTGCCCAGCCACACAACTGCTATGTGACAGGGCTGGCATTTGTACCCACGTCTTCTGACTCCAATGCCTGGCCATCTAATCATGCTATTCTACAATCTCACCAGTGTTTCCGGAATCCACCCCTCTTCTCCATTCCTGTTACCACCTAGCTTAGTTCAGACCTTCAAATCCCTTATCTTTACCATTTTTGCACCCTCTGCAGTGATATTCCTGCTTCTGATCTTTCCCCCACCCCATCAAGTGCAAATATTTTTAAGTATATTGGATCTATTTGATTACTCTATGTAATATGTCTCTGGGCTCCCACTGCCTATAAGTCAAGTCCAATCCTTAGCAAAGCACAAGCGACCCCACTCCACCTTCTCAGTCTTTTCTCTGTCATTCCCCACTGTGATCTAGTCACATCCAACGCCCAGCTCAGGAGATCCCATCTGTCACATATGGTTTCCTCCTTCAGTCCCATTTATTTACACATTTGTCTTTCTGCCCAAAATGTGAGCTCCTAGGATGATGAACAAGAGGCTTGTCTTGTTCATTTTTGTCATTTCCTCAGGGTGCAGCAGAAGGTACATGCTCATATATGTTACATAGCTACTCACTGACCAAATGTACATAGTCTCAGAGCCGCAAAAATTAGGAAAGATCTCTGAATTTTTGACAACTGACTATATGTGCATGGGGTCACAGTATGAACAATCTCAATTCTTATGCTATGATTTTACAGATTTTTAGTTATTTCTGGAATAACCACAAGAAAGTAGATGTTCAAATTTAGCTACAACCATGTTTCTTCTATCTTTTATTTGAGATTTATTCCACTCAAAAGCATCATCCTCAAAAGTAAAGGTGAGAGTAGTAGCTGATCCTAGGATGTCTACCTTTTTCTTTCTTCGCCCAAGTGTAGTTTTCTTGATGAACTGAGGAGTTTGGCTGA
>PVKM010039194.1:0-13652 GCA_004027735.1 Carollia perspicillata | reverse complement strand
CCCTGTGTTTGGGGGAGGAGGGGGCAGGCATGGAGAGGAGTGAGATGGAAGAAGAGTTGAAGAGAGAATAAGGAATTTCCGGGGAGACAATCAGATAATTTGTTAGTAATAATCATTTTGTCCTTTTTTAAAAATAGGTATTTATGCATTTCATGTCCCCAACCCCTTATCTTATTTCAGAGGTACGTAGCAGTAGAGTGAGCATTTTTTGGGAATCCCTGATAAAGGAACGCCTCTGAGTTTTCACCATTGAGTGTACAATAATTGCCTTCGCTTTAAGGTTAATATTCCTTATCAAATGAAGTGAGCATTGTTTATGCAATCATTTGATAATTATTTATTGAATGTTTTCACCATTGTAAGCATTCTGCTAGGTGCTTGAAATATTCTTCTGGGTCTAGTTTACTAACAGGTTTTTAATGTATTTGTTTTTTAAAAGCAAGGACTGAATGACGAGTTTCATCAAACATCTTTTCTGTACTTGTTTCAAAGACTTCACATTTTTCTTTTTTGAAATTTCCAATGTGTGATAAATTACACAAATGCATCTCTTCATATTATATCACTCTTACATTCTTGCAATAAAATTTATTTGTCCATTTGAAAAAAAGTCCTGGATTTGATTTGGTGTAGTTTTATTTGGACTTATTGAATTTTGTGAGTTATTCAATTATAAGTATGCCAGCTTTATTTTAAATGATCCATATTATAAAGAGACTGACTTATAGTTTTTTTTTATATTAGTCTGTCAGATTTTGTATCAGGAACTTACGACTGGTATGTGATTCATTGAGGACTTTTTACCTTTTCTATGATCTGGAATAATTTATATGGCAAGGGCGTTACTTCTCTCTAAAGGATTCGGAGACCTTACCTATAAACTTGAGTCTCGTCTCTTCTTTGCAGAGATAATTTTACAACATCCTTTTAACATTTCTGTATTGTTATTGATATATGTTCTTGAGGCAATTTTGGTAATTTCTCAATGAATTAATTACTCTTACTGTTAATATTAAAGAATATTTATAAATATTGGGATTATAATGTATGTGCTGTTCTGCAAGTTGATTACCCTCCTCTGCACCCCACTTGGTATATCATGGGCGCTTTCTCTGTTAGTTTATGTAGAGCAGTGTGTCATTTGGAGCTTGATAGTTTTTTGTTTTGATAGTTTCAGCGTTCCTGGCCTCTACCTGCTAGATGTCTGTAGCACTTTCTCTCCCCGGCTGTAACAACCACACTGTGTCCAGATAAACGGCCTCTGAAGGAAGGGACACAACTGCCCCTGGTCGAGAACCACTTGTGTAGGACTCTTCCATTCTATTTAAAACAGCTGCATAGAACTTTATTGATAAACGTACTCTAATTGATGAATAATCTAGTGATGAATCTGTCATTTCTTTCCAATTTGCCACTATTACAAATATGTCGAAATGAGCATTCTTTCACTCTTTTCAAAGTACTTCTATGGGATAAATCTGGAATTATTAGATAGAATGTATGCAATTTTTACTTTAATATTGCCAAATTCCATCAAAAGAGGTTATCCCAATAGACATTCTCATCAGCTAAATATTTTAGTGTTTTTTTCTCCCCTTATCTTCTCTCTACAATAGAGTGTCACCCTGGCTGTGTAGCTCAGTTGTTAGAGAATCGTCTTGCTACGCCAAGATTGTGGGTTTAGTCCTCGGCCAGGGCACATACAAGAATCAACCAATGAGTGTATCAGTAAGTGGAACAACAAATTGATGTTTCTCTCTCTCCCCTTTCCTTTCTCTAAAATCAATAAAAATTTAAAAAAAATTAAAAATATATTATCAATCCTTTTTTAACTTTAGTTAATTTGATTATTTTAACTTGCATTTCTTTGATTAATATATGATCAAAAATTTGTTTCTTATGATATATTTGTTGTGCCTTTTGATCCTTTACATATTGGTTTATTAATCTATTTATTTCTGGTTTGTGGGAATACCTCATGTGAGGGTTACTATCATTTATTGAGAGTAATTTTTTCTTATTTTTGTCTTTTACCTTTGTTTATTAAATTTATTTTTGTACAGGTGATTATATTTTCTGTGTGGCCAAGAATAGTAATCCTTACTTACTTTCCTGCCATGCTCAGAAAGACTACTCATACCTTGAAGAGATTAAATTATTTATTCATTTCCTTATAGTACTTTTCTGCATTTATAATTTACATTTAAATTTTTGATCCTTTTGGAATTTGTGCTATAAGTTGTTATAGAAAAATCAGCTTAGCCCTGGCTAGCGAGGCTCAGTGGATTGAGCACTGTCCTGCAAACCAAGGGGTTGCCAGTTCGATTCCCCATCAGGGCACATGTCTGGGTTGCAGGCCCTGTCCCCAGTAGGGGGTGCACAAAAGGCAGCCATACATTGATGTTTCTCTCCCTCTTTCTCCCTCCTTTCCCTTCTCTAAAAATAAATAAATAAAATCTTTAAAAAATCAGCTTAACTTTTTTCCTCAAGTGGTGACTTCACTTTTTCATAGCATTCATGTAGTTTGTCCTTTTCTTTCTATTCGAAATGTTACCTTTACCATGTGCTAAATTCACAACTACCTATGCTCCTTCCTTTACTTATCCATCTCAAATACCATACTGTTTTAATTACTAAATCTTTATGGTACATTTTGATATTTGGTAGGAAATTTCTCTTTTATTATTTTTCAAAATTGACAGGGCCGTTCTTGCACATTTACTCTTCTATGAATTTTGGAATCCATTTTTTAAAATATGTGTTCCATGAACAGTCTTGTTGGGTTCTTATTTGGAGTGCATGAGTTTTATATGGGGGACAGTTGAGGGTCTGCAGTATTCCCTTTCCTTCCATTAGTATGGCTTCTGTCTCCCTTTATTCAGGTATTATTTCATGGCCTCTGGCAAACGTTTTCTTCAGTAGTTTTGTTCAGTTGATTCCTCCCTCAGGCTACTGATCTGCTTCAAACCACTGATTGTCCTTTGTTATACATGTATTTTTATGCTGATTAAAATGGGCAACCGATGTTTGTATGTTCACCCAAACTACGGATCCCCTGCACAGGCTTATGGGCTCTAGGCTTTGTGGTAGTGGATATGAGGTGTTTCATAGGTGGGCCTTCCTTTGGTGAAGGCCCCCTATGATTGCCAGACGAGGATGACTTTACAGGTAGGGGTGGGGGAGATGTGGACTTCGGTGAGTTTCACCCCTGAGAAGAGTTGGAGCAGGTTCTAACATCCATAATAGATTAGTCAAGCTTGTTTAGATTTAGGAAGTGGTTCCGAGTGCTCTGGCTGAGGGCAGGTGCTGCAGACAGCTGTTCTGTACACACCGGGCTTGGGATGGCCTGCCTGGCTCAGCTGTCAAAGGCAATCCGTTACTTGATTCCCCTAAATGCTGCCCCACAGCTCCTCTAGCTTCTTTCCCTGCCAGTTCTGAGCCTGGAGCTTTTCTGGCAGGAATGACCCCTACCTCTCCTAAAGCTTATCCTGTGCTCATTGTGAGTTTGTTTTTCTCTGCTCTGGCTTACCTGTCATTGTGATCTGGTCTGCTTTTTATCTTCCAGAAAGCCATCACGTTTCTGATAAAAATGGTTCTTAATTCACTATTGCTGTGATTTATGTTTGTTAGTGTGGATTTACTATTGTTTTAATGAAAATGTTATGTATTTGAGTGTCTGTCTGATTGGGGAGGGAGCATCTTAATCAGAAATCTGGAATTTAAAAATATTCTATTTTCTGACATGCTACCTTTTGTATATAAGCAAGTCACTGAGTTTCGTATATTATATAGGTAACTGCCATCTTTTGGAACTTTTTATTTCTAATGACTGTATCAGGTCATTTCTTTGTGGTTTAGGAGCTGCTTTCTATTAATTTAATCATTTTGAGCTGCAGACTCAAGACTTTCTTCTTGGGAACATTTTCTTCTGAAATTGCTTCTGCTTCATCTATTCTGCTGCCTTTCTTGAAAAATATGTGTATGTATAAATACATACACTGTGATTTGTATCTTCTATTCTTTTGTCATCATTTTATCTTTTTTTTCATTTTTTTGAGTTTTGGAGATACAGCAGACATTTATTTAAAAAAATGTATATTCAGCCCTGGGTGGGCTGGATCAGTGGACTGAGTGCCAACCTGTGAACCAAGGGGTCGCTAGTTCAATTCCCAGTCAGGACACATGCCTGGGTTGCAGGCCAGGTCCCTAGTTGGGGGCACATGAGGCACATGGGGGCACATGGGGGCACATGGGGGCAACTGCGTATTGATATTTCTCTCCCTCTCTTTCTCCCTGCCTTCCCCTCTCTAAAGATAAATATATGAAATCTTTAAAAAATGTATATGCAGCTTAGTTATGATAGCAGCTTTACCAAAGCAGCAATTCATGCAAACTCTGGACTATTTTTCATAATGAATAAAATCCTAAACATGTAGATAATTGATTGCTACATAATTTGGAAATGTCAGAACAGTACTGCTTTCATCATTCTTTTATTTCTCCTCTTCACCATATTCACTTTAAAATAATTTATTGTCTCAATTATTGTCTTTTGAGTTTTCTCAAAAGGAAGCCAAGAGAATATTTATTTATAAATGGTCACTCATAAGGTTTTTCAGATGAGGGAAAATGGGACAGAGTAGTCCCCATTCTTCTCTAGTCCCACCACTCCATGGGTCTCTGCAGACCAAAGTCTGTAAACATAAAGTACTTTACTGAAGGGTTAGACATACCCAAAAGGATACAGCATGGTAGGAAGGGCAATAGTGGAAGTGTTAATTTGTCTAAAGTTTCTTTTTATTGTACAAGGCAGGGCTTTTGGCTTTCATATGCTAAGCGTGCTCTTGCAGGTGCCTCCAGTCCTGACCTCACTTCCTTCTACATGATCCTCTCCTGCAACACAAGTGCTTTACTTTAGCAATTTCAGTGTCCCTCAGGAAATGTCACCCTTTTCAAAGAAGCCTTTATGCTTCCATGTTTTCTGGTGCTGCATTTAGCTGGATGGGCGTAGGATGAGCATGAGTGTTCATCTCTGGGCAGGTGTGCAGAAGCCAGAGGTCATGGGCTCCAGTTCCAGGAGGGAGAGTGAGTGCGTTCTCCCAGCCCACTCAATTCTGTTTTGTCCATTCTGTTAGTGAGTGTGTCAGTCAGGGTCCAGTCAGGCAAGCAGCAGGACACCAAATATTTTAACCTAAAAGAAGAAACACAAGGAATTGGTATCGGAAAACCGAAAGACAGTGAAGGATGAGTGAGTGAAGTGAGAAATAAAAGGCAGGAAAGGATCAGTGATGTAAGGTTGGAGACAGAACTGCAGGAAGCTTCTGCCACCCATAGAGCCAGGGAAAATGAAAGAGATTGAGGTTAATAGGACCCCGAAGACTGGCAGCTGGGGCACTGCAGAGCTGGACCCAGAACTTGAAGAGGAGAAACTGCGTGGCTGGTGGTGGTATCGCTGAGGGAGTGCAGTGTGGCTAGCCCTGGGAGTGTGCAAAGCTGAAAACGGAACCAGCTGCTACTAAAACCAGGTGCTGTGGCTTCTATAAAGAACCATCACCAGGACAAGGGAGAACAGGAAGGAGAAAGTCCTCTGTCCCTCCACCGGTGATCTCTCCAGTGATCTCTCTCAGCAGAACCTTACAGGGAGCCACTGGCACAGGAGAGACGTTTGCAGAGTCCCAGGCACAGCATCAGGAAGCTGAGGGAAGGGGGCTTGGAGGCGAGAGATACCAGTTCATATCCTGTGCAGTGAAAGTCCCTGAGGGTTAGGTGTGAAGTGGGCAAATATTAAGGTAAATATTTGCATTCATCAGAGGCTAATCCCAGGTCATGGAAATAATATTTATGTGCAAGGATAGACAAATGGAGCTGTGGAACAGGTAGAGTCCAGAAACAGATGTGCACATAGGCAGGTATTGGATTTGCCATAAAGGTGTCAATTGCAATTCAGAGAATAAAAGATCACTAATAATAAATGGTTCAGGATAAAGTGGTATCTATTTGGGAAAAAAAATGAATCTTCACCTTGACCTTATACCGTACATAAAAATGAATTCAAGGTGGATCATAGATCTGAATGTGAATAGTAAAACAATAAAAGCACTAATAAAGGAAAATGACCATGGAGTAGGCAAAATTTCTTAAACAAGGCACAAAGAGTTCTAACCCATAAAAGAAAGAAAAAGATAAATTGGACTTTATTAAAATTAAGAAGCTGCATTCATCAAAAGACATAATTAAGAGAGTGAGTGGGCAAGCTACAGATTGGGGGAAGATCTTCATAATATGTACAGTTATGTATATGTGTATATTTATTTCTCTATCTAATCTGTAGCTCTGACAAAGTACTCATATCCAGTATATATAGGTATTAAACACCTATAAATCAACAAGGATAAGGCATAGCCCTCAAGTTAAAACCATCATGAGAGAATAGTACAAGCCTAGTAGAATGGCTGGATTTGAAATACTCAAAGTGGTGGTGAGGTTGTAGAGCAACTGGAGCTCCTGACAAAAGTGCAAATTGGTTCAGCCACTTTAAAAATAAAAAAAACTATTTGTTGATATTTATTAAAGCTAAACATACTACTGTCTTTCGATCCAACAATTCTGCTTCCAGGTGTACATCCACGTGAATTCAGTGTACTCACCCACCACAGAGCATATAAAAGATTGTTGTTCTCAGCTTCAGTCATAATAGCCCCAAACTGGAAACAGTATAAATGCAGCAAGGACAAATCTCAGAAACATTCTGTTGATCAGGTGAGACCAGGCACAGAAGTGTAATACCAGGTGGCTTCACATGCATGCATTTAAGGACAGGTGAATATGACCGATGACCATGAAGTCAGAACAGAGGTGGATACTGACCCGGGAAGAGGCACAAGGGGATCTTCTAGAGTGACGGGTTTGTTGCATGTCTTGATCTGGGTGGTAGTTACAGAGATTGCATACGTAAGTAAAAAGTCATCTAGCTGTACAGCTAAGGATGTGCACTTTGTAGTATATAAATCATGCCTCAATAAAGAAAAAATACCCTAAAAAAGTACAGAATATCTCTTTTGTTAGCATGTTGCTGGTGCTTTAGGAAAAATAGATTCCCATAATTGTGCTGGAAAGTATTTGGCTATTTTCTGTCCTGCCGAAGGCCTAGCATCTAACCAAAACAAACCAAGCAAAATAAAACAAATCATTTATGGCTACGAGGTTGACCTTTTTGTGTCCTGTGAGGAGTGGCAGCAATTTCAAATTGAATTCTTTTCATTTTAGGATTCTTTCTGAGAGAGAGCAAGGGGATGGGGAGTTTGTTCATTGTACTTTAACACATTGAAACATGAAAAAGGCTTATCCACAAAGATGTCACAGCACACAGAGGACGATATGCTTTGGAAAGATAGAGGGGAGACATGAATGGGGCAGCAGACGGCTAAAGGGCACAGGTGTGCAGTCAGATTACCATCCCCCTGCCCCTGCCCCAGCAGAAAGCAGGTGATGAGTACTAGCTGCTCTTATTCAAATCTTAGTTGTTTTTTTTTTGTTAAGCCAATAGCATCTTTGAGCAACTGGTGAAAAACTGGCCTTATTTTATCCTTTCACTAAGTGCCTATCTGTGGGAGTATATATGCATGATACCGGCCTCGTGTGGGTATGTGCATGGGCACCATGAGAAGAGAGTTGCCTTTGTTAACCTGATGATTCTTTCCTATGAGAGATCAGTTTTGCTGGATTTCTGGGGGTGATAAATAACTTGTTTGCATCCCTAACTCTTGTCAGCAAGGGGCCCAGAGGACAGTCGAGCCCTTTTGTTGCAGAAAGCACGGGCATTCCTCCAGACAAAGTCAGGATCTCGAGGGAAAAGGTGATTCTAACTGAAGTGTAATTAAAGAAGCCACAGGACCGGAATGACCATCATTTGGAAGTGAGGGGAGGATCAAGGAGAGTAAATGAAGACTAATGGTGTAATGCTAACCCAAAGCTAAGTTTCTAGCATTGCCTGAATAATACATAAACTTGTAATTAAGATTTAAGATGATGCCCTGTGGGAAATGTTCTTTTGGGCCAGAAGAATTCAATATTTCTTGTGGTCATTAAAGGCAAGATGATAAATCATCTTTTCCTTCTCTGTTGGAAGTAGGAGAGTGGTGACTTCAACCACAAGGAAAGTGCTGAGGTCTTTAGACGAAGGAACAGAGGCTGATGGGAGCGGTGCTGGGGGAATAGCAATTTCAGACTCACAGGAGTCTTGGTTAGTCCCCTCAGCTGCAGTCTGTCAAAACCAGAAGTGCTGTGACTTTTTGGTGTGGGCGTGGGATGGAGGGTGAGGAGTTTTGAACTTTCAAGAGTTTAAAAAAATTTTTTTGTGAGAAGTTGGTTTAAACACTTTCCGGCCTACCCATCTGTATTTATTGAGCGTAGATTTTAGTCTTGAGATCTTTCAATGAAAGATAGCTTGAGATTGGTCAAGCTATCTGGATTATGTTCTGTGAAATAACTCCACGGGCCCCTCAGTGGATGCCAATTCACAACGGTCAGGAAGGTACAGAGCAAACTGCAGAGTAATGGAGATTCGAGTTGGAACGAACTTACCTTTTTATACACAAGGAGCCAGTGTGCATTGTGCAAAGTCACACAGCCATTTACTGGCAGGGCTAGAACGTGAATGCAGGTTTCCTGACTCAGCGCCTAGGTCCTGTCCCTTTTGCACAATGCTGCACAGAGGGGCGATTTCCATCAGAGACCCTGTTCAGTGCAGAAATTGTCACTGTGTCAGCAAAAGCTATTTGCTGGTGACTTTTTGGCTTCTAATAGATGGTGACACTATGCATGGATGGAGAGAATTATAGACATATTTTTTAAGGCTGCAAGGTTTAGGGAGTAGAATTTTATTGATTTCAATAAGCTATAAGCTATAGTTTTATTATATCATCAATAAGGAAGAACATGGAACATTTTCCTCCTTCAGTTATGTCTGAAAAGGTCTTTATATCATTCTCATTCTTTAATGGTTGTTTGGCTGCATTTAAACTTTTGGAATGATGGCTCTTTTCCCTTTGTACTTTGAAGATGTTATTAGATTATCTTCTTCTGAGGTTACCATTGAGAGCTTTCTTGTCAGTTTAATTAGTGCCCCTTTATAAATAATTGATTGTTTTACTCTGTCCTTTTCACTTTTTGTCTTTGGTTTCTTATAATTTCACTATGAGGGTTGATGTGCAGATTTGGCTGTACTAATTCTGTTTGGGACTCAGCTGGGACTCCTGAAATTAAGATTTTGTCTTTTACCAAATTCTCAGCTGTTATCTCTTTCCATATTGCCTTTCTCCCATTTCCTCCATTTTCCCTCCTAATCTCTTAAAAGACTGGATCTTTCAAACATGTTGGATCTTCTCATTCTCTCTTCCATTCCCCTTAACCTCACTTTATGGTTTGCGTCTGTTTATTTATTTGGGTGTCATCCTTGATCACTGCTTCATGTCTATTTTCCTCTTAACTGATTTCTCTTCATATGTCTAATCTGCTGCTCTACCTATGCACTATGGCATTCATATTCTAAAGGTCTATATGTTACTTCAACAAATACGTTTGTCCTTTGTTTTGATGGTATGTAGATCTCTTTCTAGTCCACTCTTTCCTGAGGATGGAACGCTTCGAGGGTCCCAGCCTTGTGTGCTAAGGCCACATGGTTTGCCGGGCACTGTGGCGCTGCTGTCTGCAAAGTCTGTCAAAGGCCTCCTGCTTCGACTTGCATTAAATAGCACAAAAACTAAGTGGCCCTAGGTATCAAAAGGCATAACATGTAACGCTAGTCTCCTGGGGAACACCTGTTTAGTGGTCCAGAAGTCAAACCTACTGGACATGCGGTGTGGCAGTTACTGGCTGGGCGTGGGATCTGCAGACAATTTCCATTTCTTCAGCACTATTAGGAATTTGTGACTAAAACACCCTGAGCTGAGCTGCCCTTGGTTCTGGTTGCTGGTGGGTACATTCAGGTGCTGCCCTTAGATATGTGCCACTGAGTAGAACCAGCCAATACTGATGCAGCAATGAGAAGGGAGTGGTTATGAGGGTGCAAACTTACTCTTTCCAAGTAGGTTGGCTATCATGAACTCAGACCTCATAAGGCCAGCAGGTTCTGGGTTTGAGATTGCTGCTGTCCTGTTGTAGGGAGATGGGTGGTGTTAGGAGTCCATCCTTCATCTGTTCTCTAGCTCATAGAAATCTCGAGGGGCTCCTTGCTAATTCTAGAGGATTTGGTTGAGTCTGCCTCAGGCAGAGAACTAGCCTGGTTTGGAAAATTACTGAAAACAGAGGAAATCAAGCCAAGGTCTCTGCCTCAAATATTCCACCTCATTTAAGTACTAAAACCCTAACAATGTGGGCTGAAAATGTCCCAAATCTCATTCATTCCTGAGTTGTTCTTGTAACAATTCCATTTGGGTGCAGATTCTGATTTTTCATTCTGTCCCCATGTTCATGGTACCAGCACTGCCTTTGGTCCTGGGCTGGTGTCTGCTTGCTGACTTTTCAACGCAGGCTCTTTCAAAGCATTTGTATCTTTGACCCATTCTGCCATTCTGCTTCAGCGTTCTTTGCATAGGACCCCTCACCCTTAGAGTGCCAAGCCCTGGCCCTCTCATGGGAGACCCAGCTGGCCTGGCACGTCTTTTATGTAACGATTTAAACACAGAGATTCCACTAAGCACTAAGATAGGTTGAACGTGAAATTCCACAGTGTGGTGCCAGATCAGCTCAAAGCTGACTTTCAAAGGAAATGTCAAGAAATGGCTCCATGACTCAGCTCCCTCTCCCACTTCAGAAGTTGAGAGAGTAGAAGAGGGAGGGACTGTGGAGGTTTCTTTGGAGAGACCTGTTTCTGTGAATGCTCCTTTTTACATGAAGCCCTGTGAGACTGGCAGGCACAGATGTACTCTGAGAAATAGTGATGTGCTGGGCACTGCCTTTAGGAACCACTGTAGATGGGGTGTGACTCCAGCCTGGGAAATCCAGATGGGACAGAAGGGCTGGCTCACTGCTGCCTTGCGATCAGCCTTCCTTCCCAGAGCTTTCAGGGAAAAGGCCATGCAAGTGTGTCTGTGGACCAGATGTGAGCTAAGTAGGAGGGAGAACCAGCTTAGGGGTCTAATAGGCCTACCTAAAAGGGCAGAGGGACCAACGCAGCAAGCATAGGGAGGGGGCATTCAATGACTGGGGGCTAAGAAGGAAGTCACAAGGGTATGGAAAAAACTAGAATGTTGTCACATGTGGGAGAGAGGTTCCCATGAGGAATTTGCATGGAATTCATGGGAGTTTCATGAGTGTGAGAAAGAGTTGGTTTAAGTGTCTGCAGAGAGCTTGCTTAGACAAAGCCAGCTCAAGTGAGACCTTGACTGTGACCTTCTACCCAATGTGACTGAAGCCCTGGAGGGCTTCCTGCTTCCCTGCTCTGTCTTTCACAGCTGCTCACTGTGGCTGCCATTCTGGAGCCAGTCCAGGGGCCCGAGGAGAGAAAATGGGGTATTAAACTGAGTGCACAATATCGACTAATGTGGAGGGCTGGATGGTGTAATTTCTCAAGTGCGATTGTGTGTGTGTGAGCTAAAGTGACATTAGGACTGTCTGGTATCTAAAGGAGGACAAAAGTCATGGTTTTGCCTGTGCCTTTATCCTGGGGCTAGAGAAAAACTTTCCCCACTGAATACATTTTTCAGGGACAGTGAGAGACTAACTAAAGTAGTGTTTTGATGGCTTTCAAGTGGTGAGTGTTCCAGTTACTGCCTCTGTGGGATGGTACCTTCTTCAGGGACAACAGCAGAGAGAAATTCCCCAGAGACTTTAGAGCCAGATGAGAAAGGGAGCGGCAAGGCATTCCATGGCCTTACAAAGGTTATAACGCTCATGGGTTACACATTACCTTTTACTCATAACCATTTTTAAGAAAACAGGAAGCCGTAATGGAGCATTGGATTCTTTGGTGGCTCATGATGCGTGGTGGCGTGTAGCTGTCATCGTACAGGGGCCAATGCTGCTGTTGCTGCACCGCTCTGCCACTGAAGGCGTGGTTCTCAAAGTGCACTGCCTGCACCCGCAGCCTCAGCCGTGCCTGGGAATGTGTGAAAAGTGTAGATTGTCAAGCCCTGCCCAGAGCTGCTGAATCAGGATCCCGGGTCTGGGGCCCAGTCATCTGGGCTTTAACAGGCCCTCTTGGTGATTCATTCTGAGGCACGCTCGAGTTTCAGACCCAACTGCCGTAGACGTTAGCTGAGTTTCTGGGCTTCACTACTAAACAGCTTTCCTTGAATCTTGGCTCTGTCATTACAACTGTGTAACTTTGGACACATTTCTGAGTTTTCATCTTTTTGCTAATTTGGGAAATGAAGATAGTAACTTTACATTCTTCATTGAACTAGTGTCACTATCAAGATTTAAAACAATTGAAAAGCTCACTTGTGCTGTTTCTAGAAAGTAAAGACTTATCTTATTGAACCCTCATCTGAATGCTATGAGCACAGATTATTTCTTTGTAGGGTTGCCAGACATAGCAAATAAAAGTGGAGGATGCCCAGTTAAATTTGCACTTCATATGAACAATTGTATAATGTTGTGAATGTACTTTACTAGTAGTGCATGGGACATTTATACTAAAAAAGTATTCGTTGTTTAACTAAACTTTGAATTTATGTAGATGTCCCCTATTTTATCTAATAACCCTGTTTCTAGATTTTAGATGAAAAATGAAGCTCAGGGAAACTGAGTAAGTTGTCCAGAGTCACATGGTTAGTGAGTAATGTGATTGGGATAAGGTCCCAGGCACATCCCACATTCAGCACCAGATTCTTTCTGCTTTTACACTGTCCCTCACCCTTGGCGACATTTGGACCAATGAATTTCTCTGGAAGGTCTAATTTCTTTCCTGGAGTTGTGGGAACATATGCAGGCAGAAAGAATTGGGCGCTCTCCTAATGACCAAAATGCTAACAAAATTCTTTTCCCTTCCTTAGGTAAGCATGGGGGCAAACTCATAGATTACTACATAGAGTTTTTAAGTGTATTTAGTATGGATGGTGTTTATTAAGCTGTATTCTTTCTCTGCCTCTTTCTTTTGGGGATGTTCTTAGATCTTACAGTTTCTAAAGAAATATATCTCAGATTATTCAAATGAGCCAAGCATTGTTAAATTGAGAAAATATTGATAAATGAAAAAAATCTGTGTTCATATTAACAGGATGATTTGTACTGAACGTGATTTATCTTGCAGAAATCAAATGGTTTTATTTTGATTTTAAAATGTAGTTGGATCTTTTTTTTTGTACCTTCTAATTGAAAAACCAAAATCTTGCTGAGTCACTGCTGAAAATATTCATGTCTTTCCCCCTTTTGGCCTTTTTTGTGGAGATAAACTACTCAGGAGGGTGAATTTTTGGGACAAGTGAAATATGCTGAGATAAATGTGAGATGAGAAGGTGGAAGAGATCTATAATGAGGATAATAAAAATACGTGCCACTTTGGCATTTCTAAATTACTTGGCAATCAAAATTTGACCACCTAATTGGAAATTCATTCATTATCCAAAATGGCTGAGGCTGCATGGGTTGCTGATTGTCAAAGTGTCAGGAGCAACCACTGCAAATGCCTCAGAAATATTAATAGAACAGGG
>PVKM010039193.1:0-13846 GCA_004027735.1 Carollia perspicillata | reverse complement strand
TAAAGAGTCACAGTTTTTGTCAAGTTCTTAAATGAATCCATAACCCCCCCCAAAAAAAATAACCAAAGGGCAATACACAGATGATTACGGTGTGCCTTCCAGTTCATGGGTGACTGAGATAATGTGTGCCTACTTTAGGGAGAACCATCAGCCCAGTGAGTATCTGAGAGTTATTTCTTAATAAGGTAAAAAGTTAAGAAAATGGAGAGGAAGATGAGTGAGGAGGATGCTGCCATAATCCAGAGATAAATCTATGGTAAATAATCAGAGGAAGAGAAGGTGGAGAAACAACCTCATGACTGGCTTTTCTTCTTCCTCCCTTAGAAGAGCTCTGGGCTGGCAATCGGGTGAAGTGAAATGTAAGATACTTGGGCTAGATGGCAGGGAGAGTTCAGGACAGCTCTGACATCTGCCGTGGAAAAGGGGAGAGGGAATAAGAGCAGGAAAGGGTGGAAAAATGTAAAGTCGCGACAGCTGGGAAGGCACCCATGTGGAGGTAGGGACGTGCAGACGGGAACTGGCCGTAACTTACGAATAAGTTGTATATATTAGCACGATGGCGTGACGGGTCAATCTCCACTCAGTAGACAGTGGGGCTCCACTCTGTCCCTGGCCACTGTGAGGAGTTTTCCATAAAACTCCTTTCTGTGAAACGCAGCTAATCAAGCTCGTCATCAAAGGGTTGAGGTATTTGACAGCTGCTCTTACTAATTTCCGTCTTCTTTTGAGGCACTGCCCGTAGCCCCGATTCCAATCACTACCCAACCTCTAAATCAATATGAACAGAAATTAGGGTGTGAGCCTATGCAAGTGTGTGCGTGCACTCCTCTTTCCGGAGTGTGAATGAAGGGACAACGGCAGGAGCTTCGATAACCCACGCTGCTGTCACGCATTACCCAGGAAAACACCTAGCCAGGCAGCAGCAGTTAAATGGCCAACTCTTGGCAGATTGTTAAGTAGGTAAAATACGTTATTAATGGTTTCAGCCTCTTCGTTCGTCCTCTCTCCCCCGTAAGCCCCACTCTGACTCACACACAGAGTTTCGGTTCCCTTCTCTACCTACTGTAATGGGCCCCTGCTCTTCTGGCTCCTCCTGCTCATTAAGAAGATAAGCTCGCACACACTACGAGTGGACTTCTGCCAACGGTGGCTGTGTCCTAAGGAGGCTGATGATGCAGAAAGGTTAGGTTTAACAGTATCAAATAAAGTAGCTGGTCCATGTTGATGTTAAATAGCAGAATCTGCTTTACTTTTTTTAAAATATATATATTTTAAATATTTTATTTATTTTTAGAGAGAGGAGAAGGGAGGGAGAAAGACAGAGAGAAACAACAATGTGTGGTTGCCTCTCACGTGGCCCCCGCTGGGGACCTGGCCCGCAACCCAGGCATGTGCCCTGACTGGGAATCGAACTGGCGACCCTTTGGTTCGCAGCCCATGCACAGTCCACTGAGCTACACCAGCCAGGGCATCATCTGCTTTATTCTTGATGACACTGCAATTAAATATTTCCGTAAATAGAAATCATGTGTAAAGCGGACATGGTATGACACAAAGAGGAATGTCGGCCCCCTTCTTTTTCAGAAGGTAGAAAACTGTCCTGCTACCTTTTCCCCCCTCTCCTCTTACTCTAAGCATTAATTAGCAAACGCTAAAGAGTCTATTCTCTCTCTCACACACACACCTTTATCCCACAGCTCACAGAAGATACTTCTAAAAGCCAAGGCCAAAAGGTGAGCAACCTCATCCTTCCCCGGAGGGTGCCGTGGACTGTCCTCTGCAGGACCCACTTGAGGTCTCCAGCCTGCCCTGTGAAGCGCTTCCTATGGGCGGCCTTCCTCACATTCTCTGGGAAGGCGATTCCGCACTAAAGAATTCTGCACTCTTCAGGAGGCGTTCAGTCAAACCTTGCCAACACCTTCTACTTTGTACCCCTTCACTTTAAGAACAGTCATCCCTTAGCCAGAGACACCAACAAGTCTGAAACTAGAAATGCTGAACCAAAACACAAAGACCTCAATAGAAGTATATGAAAGAACAAACCATACAAACACACACAGAGTTGTGTTTATCCTAAAAGCCTCTGAGAATTTCATATCGGGCCTGCGCGGATAGATAACAAACACTTCTTTAATCTTCTCTTTGAAGCTTCGGCTTCAATATGCAAGGGAAGCTATCACTCCTCAGCAATACCCATACTCAACATCATCAGGTCCATGCAAATGAGATTATAGACTGGAAAAAGACGAGTACAGAGTGAGCAGAGAGAAAATGCCGAAACCGCATTGATGATGATTGTTTTCGCATTCAATCAAAATAAATGCATCTTTTCTTAAGCTTCCAGAAGTGCAAATGGAAGAATAAAGTTCACAACATTAAGTCTACTTTACAGAATAACCTCGAAAATTTAGGGTCACATTACACGTGAGGCAGAGGCAGAGTTTGCAATCCGTGTTTTTAAATTAAAGAGGCTTTAATTGAACTTTACTTAATTAATCTATTTTTAATATTAGAGTATAATCAACACACAATATTTTAGTTTCAGATGTACGGCATAGTGACTTGACATTTATACATGTATCTTGTGAAGTGATTACCACGACAAGTACCCATCTGTCACCTTACCAGTTATTACAGCGCTATCGAGTATATTCCCTATGCTGTACATTACATTCCTATGACTTCTTTATTTTGCAATGGGAGTTTGTACTTTTCAATCCCTTTCACCCATCCCCTTGAACTTTAGTTTAAGGAAAGGCACAACAAATAAATTGAACCCACTGTATGAGGGAGTCTTGATGAGCAGCAGTAATAGCAGGAACAGAAATAATAATAATATTAAGATATTTTGAACACATGGTTGGAAACTGTTCTAAGCACTGCTCTTATATTAACTCACTTCTCCTCCAACTCTAACCTTATCATTACGCCCATTTTGTAAATGAGAAAACCGAGGCATCAAGCGCTGAGATGACTTGCCCGCAGCTAGTAAAGGAGGCAGACAAGTTTCCGACCCTCACAACGAGTGCGAGAGCAGGCACTGTAATAACAAACTGAGGAGGTAAGACAAACAACTGTAACTATCCTCATGTTACTGAAAATCTCTAGGAAGAAAAAATAATTCCATTTCCTAGCTATAATAAAACAATGAACACACTCAGTACTTAATATGGGCATTGTGCTATGTATATGTTTTACATGTATTTATTTTATCCAATTTTCATCAAAATCCTGTGAGGTCAGTACTGTACTTATCCTCATTTTATAGATGAGAAAACTGAGACTCGGGAGGGGCAAGCAACTTGACCAAAATCCTATAGCTGTTAAATGGCAGAACCAAGATTTGCACCCAGGTTTGCTTGCTTCCAGGGCACAAGCTACTCCACACTAACTGTTTTCCCATTGGCTGTCATACGGAAAACAAACTTGGTAATAAGAGAAAGTAGAACTGTTTTGCCAGACAGCCTATGATCACAGAGTAGATAGATCAGAGGTTTTAACTTGCAGTCAGGCCATAGCTGAGCTTCGGGAGATAAATGAGCTTCCTAAAATTATAAGTGAAAAGTAACGTGTTTTCTTTTCCCTTGAAAAAGAGTCCAGAAACCTCATTGGATTCCCAAAAAAATATCAGTCAATAACTCTCCCTCCAAAATGAGAAGACCCTCCAAGTCAGATGAATCGGGGTGTACTGGCATTATAAAACTGGCTACCCAGAAATGCCAACATCTGCAGTGTCATAAATCTAGAACATCTCAGTGAAATTTTTTGCAGCTAAGTTATCAAAAGGGGTATTTTACCTGTGACTTATGGCAATGTACAGCTCATCATGTATCCCCTGCTACCTGGTAAACAAAATCCAATCTCTTCTTGCTGACTTAAGGAAGTCTACATTTAAGGATCGGTTTTTGTACCCAAACAGTGGTACCTTCTAAATGGATAGGCTGTCTGCAATGCTCGATGTCCAGAGACACCTTCTGTTTCCTTCTTGACCGTGTCTGTTCCCTGGTCATGGCTGTTTCCCAACAGACTGCAAAGACTAACACTGGAGTCTTGTTCCGGCATTAAAAAAGGATGCTTAGAGCTCAGTGAACACCTGGTTGAGCAGCGTTTCAATGGCGAGTTGATAAGACTAGGAAAACCCTTGCAATTGACCTTAAGCAATGAACCATGGTAGAGACTGATTTATGCCCAAGGAAATGGGCTTCCTGAACAATGCTAATAATCTTCACACTGTAGGCATTTCCTATAACCTCTTTTCTCACCTGAGAAGATGCACGTGATTTCAAATTCTCTTTCTTCCAGTGTTCCATCCCACTACCTCGCAGAAGGAATGGGCATGTGGCAAAGGCTAATATGGCCAATGATACCCAAGAACAGAAATGGGAAAAGAGCACCACCTGGTGGAGGCATCAGAGGCCTGGGACCCAGAGATCGGGGTACCGGCCTTAGAAACTGCTGGGCAGGAATGGGAAAGCCCCTGGCGTCTCCCGTCCCAGTTCCTTCAGTCCAGGAAAGCACAAGATCCAATGCCTGCCTACAAGAAGCTTATGATCTAGTCTACATTATGACGTATCTACACATGAAGAGATGCCAGTCTAAGATAATAAATGACAAATACTATGCTAATAATAAACAACAAGCATTTAACTCGAGTAATAGAAGAACCTGCCATAAAAAGTACTGTGTTCCTTTTTGAAATGTAGCCTTTCGACGTGGTCATGAGTCTACATCCACACATTTTAGCAACCCACTCCTGAAGACAGCTCAGTGTTCTCCTGCTTTCAAAACAGAAGTCACAATTAAACTTTTATTAAGTGATAAACAAGCAATATTATCTGATGTTCACGGTATTAACCATGACTTAAAAAAATGTTAGAAGTCTATTCCCAGACACTAAAAAAAGAAATAAGATGCAAAAATAAATAAAATCCTATTTTCCAGTAGAATCTTCTATAACACTTTCACTACATGAAATCCCTGCTGTGGTCCATCAGACACCCACTCTGGATACTAACAGTAAGAAATCTGGGAGCTCCTCTTGATGAGGCAGTAATTGTGCTCGTCCACTGGACACTGGGAACCTACATTCCAATGTTCCTGCCCCTGGTTTTAGCACCAGGACTGCTGACTGTGGCTGTATGTCTATGCAGCCCCCATATTCTCTGCATGTAATGGCCAACCAAATGTACCTCGATGAAGTATTTTTTAAAACGCTAGCCAGGTCTCTTGTGGCAAAATAAAAGACCCTAAACGTCAGGTCAGGGTTTAGATTATTATTTGTTCCTTTCCGTAGATCAAAGGGAGCAACTGAAGGGTTGGTTGCCTTGTTTACTCGTTTTTAAGGATAGGGAATGATGTCTACTACGATAAAACCCAGCAGAAACGTGCAGCCTGGCTGGCGGGGAGAGGGGCTGGGAGGCACTTTCAGAAGCTACTGAAGAGCAGGAGAAGGAACAAGGGATTTGACAATAGCCTTGGAGGCAGGCTGGGAATAGAGCACCAAGACAAAAGTGAAGATAGCTTTTGGTTCCACACGTGTGTCTTGGAGAAAACAAGGCAGCACTCACACACAAAGAACTCCAGCTGGTCACCATGTTTTCAGCTGTACTCCCTTTGGGTCTTGCTCTGCTATTTTTGTCACTGTTGATGCTTGGAACCTAATTTTGCTTGCTTCGAGAAATAGCTACCCTTGGACCATAGAGACTCCTAACGATCTGATTACTGAATAACAGATAACTTACACGACTGCGAATATGGGCCATGTACTCATTGACTTTTACAGCTAGAAGGACACGGAAGGTCATTCGATCCAGTCCCTCACGTTACAGATGAGAAAAACGGAGCACGGAGCGGTCCTCCGATTGTGCCAGAGAAGTTCAGAAGTCCGCATCGTGGAGCTGCCATGGTTTATGTTGTGCAGGATCAGGGGCGGGTTTGGAAACGTGATATTCATTTGAAAATTCTTTTGACATTTTCCTCGTCATAAACATGGTCACATTATTCATGTTTGAATGTTACAGACAGACAAAATTTAAGCTGGACTAGTGCTTAGAGCTCATCTAGGCAGGGTAGATTTCTCAATATTAACATGCCAACATACCCTCGATATCTCAAGCTATGAAGTCTGCATTCTCCCAAACGTTAACAAATCTTTATTCTTTGCCAGATCCTCTGTGAGGGACTGGAAGCACAGAAAGCCTGAACTGCGAGCCAGTTTGGCTGGAATGTTCAAATTGTGCAGAGTGATCTGATTGGCCCAAGACACACACACAAGGTAAAAATCGGGGCCAGAAGGACCCAGGTCTGGCTAATGCCAGAACCTGTCTTACTGCCTGCAGATAAGGGTTTCTGAGGGAGGATCTGGGATCAGAGAGAAGATGCCTGGCGGCGTTGGGGGGGGGGGCGGGCAGTGAGGGGTCACAGAGAGGCCAGGCCCAGGACACAGAGCGGGGCCAGGCCCATCCGAGCAGGTGGCAGAGGTCCAAAGCAGATATGTTTAAGGAAGGGGGAGGGCTGGATTCTGAGTGGGTTCCAATATGAAAGCCTCTGTTTTACCTTGTGAAGAAGGCTATGCTGTCATGCAAGAATGAAAGATGACACGACAAATACTGTTATGGATTGGTGGGGAAAGAAACACTGAGGAAAACTGGAAAGCCTGCCGATATGGGGCATATGACCTCCAGGCATTAGTAAGGGTTCAGTTGAGGCTGGAGACCGAGATTCCCTGTGGTGGCGGTCCAACTGTATATTTTGCTCCAGCACTGATTAGCTACCCAGGTATAAGAGCACCAACGGTGGACAGGTGAATTGATCCAAGGTTAGGGTCTTTCTAAGTTTGTGTGACATAAGGACAAGAGAGTAAGGGAGACTGGAGGGTCACGTCATGGAGTTCAAGCTGGCCAAGGAAGAAATAAATGGCTAAAGACTTGACTATAGTGTTTGCACATATTAAATACTTTTAACAATCGATTAAAATATTCAAAAATGAGAGATATTATTTTTTAAGTCTCTCTCAAGACTGTCCTTTGTCCCACAAGTCGTGAACTTCTCCTACCTTTATGTGTCAATGATTGACATCTTCATACACCCGGCTGAAACCCAAGAATCATCCTTTTACTTCCTTCTCCGTTTCTATGTATACTCAGTCAGTCGCCAAGACCTGCAGATTCTACTCCCTTCACATCTTTGTATCTCCTCCCGTCTCTACAGGTACAGAAGGCCTCACCTAGATCAATACAACACATCCTAATCGGTATGCCTGCCACTGAGCTCCTCTCTGACCCATTCTCCTCCGTGATGATGGAGGAGGAAGAGCGAAGTCCTTGCAGACAGGTCTGGGTTGGAGTCCCGGACCCTCTTCTCGCTGTGAGACCTTAGCTGCGGCCCAGTTTCCTCATCTTTAAAACAGAGAGATCAATCGCACCTGCCTCATAGGGTTCTTGGAGGAGTAACTGAGATAATGCACGCAAGAACTGAGCGCTAGGTCTGGCACCTGGCGGGCCCTCGGTGTAAGGCAGCTGTGGTGTCATTAGCACCATCATTATTCTAATGACCTAAGACACGAACCCAGTCTTATTAGCCCCCTGCTTGAACCCCAGCCCTTAGGTCCTCCCTGGCTCTGCTCACACTGCTTTGTCTGCCAGCACGCTCGTCCCTTTGTGCCCTGTCTTCTCCTAGGGAACTTCTGATGGTCCTTTGAGGCTCGGCTCAGCCTCCAGTGTTAGGTGCTCCCACAGCACATGTACACATGCCTCTCAGCAACACCTGTAACATGGCACGACTATGTTCTTGTTTCTCTGTGTCACTGAGCCCTCAAGGGACGGTGGCACACAGCTTATGCTCAATAAATGCTTACTAAATAAGCAAATGAAGGTGAGAAACGGAAGGGCTGCCTGAGCTCGGCATGAGTGGAACACAGGGTGCATTTCAGGGAGGAGAGGGGACGGGGCTGGACAGGCAGGCCGAGGCAAGGCTCTCCCAAAAAGGCTCTCCCAGCAAGGCAGTGGGGTGTGCCCTGACTGGGAAGTGAACCGTGATCTTCTGCTTCACAGAAGAAGATCTTCTGGTTCTCCAAATAAGATGGGGAGAAATACCTTTATTTTCCTCTAAATTACTTACAAAAGGCCAAAGGGAAAAAAATCAAAGAAAGGGAAGAAAAGCAAGAAGAGAAAGATAAAAATAAGAAAGCTTTGTTAAATTAAAGCCTTCCTCCAAATAAAGAATCCCCCAACCCCCAAAGTGTGGCTTCAAAGGCTAGCCACAATGACCAGCAAAAATATACTTCAAAAGACACGACTGACTACACATCGCAGTGGCAAGAATCCAATATATAAATACAATCAATTTGTTTCCTCATTAAAAGCTTTCATGAAGAAAATGATTTAATACAAATGCTAAAGCTACTGACATAGATTAATTGAAAAATAACAACAGAATCCTAATTAAAGACATAATATTATTTCATCATTCATACTACACCAAAATCTGAATAGATATAAAAAAACAGAATCCAGAGAGCAGTGGTAACCACTGTAAGAAGTACAATGAATTATTGAAATTAAAAAAATTCCTACCTTTATGTGTACACCTTCTTCCAGTTATGAACTGAGATGTACGCAAATTCAGAAATCATTTTTAAATTATTTCACAGTTAAGCCCTCAATTTGACTTTTTTCCCTAATGGTACAAGATTCTATACTAAAATATTGTCCTTTCCCATTTATTTTGTTGTACAATACCTACGGTAGTCATAGTTAAACCCTCACATGGAGGTACCCGATTATTCAAATCGTAAAGAGTAAAACTGACTTTCCTCTAAAGGCAGAGAACTATGGGAACAGCTCTGTGGCTATATCAGTACAGGTCAGGGGCACTAGCTGTTCAACTACAATCAGCAGGTCAATTCTAGGACTTACCTGATCCTTTGTGGGACCTGATCCTTTGTGGGGCCTGTCCCAATTCAAGGGGTTTTTCAGCATCAGAAATATCTCCACATGTTGCTCGGCCACAGGGAAGTGCACAAGACAGTAGGCAAACACCAGGCCAAGGGAAGGACAAAACAATTTGCTACTGACCCCATCCCCGTCCTTCACTGTAGAAGCTAATTAAGTTGAAATGCTGTCAGCTACTTGCCGGTAAAGTGTTTCTGCAAATTACTCCCGATCCTATTGGGGGACCCTCCTCACCACCCAAACCAATAGCCTCTACCCATACTTCCCAGTCGACTCCTTCCCGCCTTCCCCTTCCTTCTGCTGTTAAAAATTCTGCTGGAGCCCTGGCTGGTGTGGGTCAGTGGACTGAGCACCAAGCTGCAAACCGAAAGGTTGCTGATTGGATCCCCAGTCAGGGCACATGCCTGGGTTGCAGGCCGGGTCCCCAGGTGGGGACATGCAAGAGGCAAAAGGTCGCTGTGCCTCTTCCACACTGATGTTTCTCTCCCTCTCTCTCGCCCTTCCTCCTCCCTCTCTAATAATAAGTACATATTTTTATTTTATTTTTTAAGAATAAATAAATATTTTTAAGAAATTCAGTTGGAAATCAAAGTAGCCTCTTACCTAAAAAAAAAGGGGGGGTGTCTTCTGATAAAAATTTTTACATATACTTGTCTGATTTCAAGAATCCCTTGGAGCCCTTATTAAAACACGGATTCTCAGGGTCCACCTAGACCTAATAAATTAGCGTCTCCAGGATAGGAACCTAGAAATCTGTATCTTTAACAAGATCCCCAGGAAATTCAAATGGTGGGGTAAGTTTGGAAGCAGGTATTTTCCCAATAGTCACCTGTTATAAGAGAATTCCAGACACGCAGCTCCCAGTTCAGGGGTAGACTGTGTTCCATTCCCAGTTGTTTGGACCCTGGAGTGCATTTTTTCCTAATTAAACAAAGGCATGGATATTGGTAATATCCATGATATTTCTGGGCCTGCTTCAAAAATTCATTAGATCTTGTTCACAGATCTGAAGTATAGTACATACTTTTTTTAAAAGATTTTATTTATTTAACTTTAGAGGGAAAGGGAAGGAGAGAGGGAGAGAAATATCAATGTATGGTTGCATCTCGTGCGTCCCCTGCTGGGAACTGGCCTGCAACCCAGGCATGTGCCCTGACTGGGAATTGAACCGTGATCTTCTGGTTCACAGGCCCACGCTCAATCCACTGAGCCACACCAGCCAGGGCTTGAAGTATAGTACATACTATTCTTAATTTATAAACCAGTTGCATTTCAAACGTTGAAGCATAAAGTCAGCTGTTTAGAATGTATCTTCCCATAGAGTCAGTTCTAAGAAGTGGTTAGGTTACCTGGCTGTCCATAAAGGTTTATTAAACCCACAACAAACCAAAGCCAGCTATAGGAGCAAGGTCAGAAGCATGAGTTTGGCATCCTCAAAGCAAAAGATAATGGGAAGGAGAAGAGATTTATCTTCCTTCTGTGGGCACATGGAAGAGAGGGATCTTTTGCTACCTTTATCCCCTCTCCCTTTGCAGCCGTCTCCTGCCTCCCAATGGCCTCAGCCTGAGTGTCAGGCACTCACGTTACCTGTAGCTCCCTAATGCACCAGCTTACCCATCCCTGCCCCGTGCTGTAGTCTCCCAAAATTACCTACCTCACCTCCCCAAATCCAGCCAGAAATCATTTCCATGATCTAGTTCCATCCTGTCTGCTCAACTATATACATCTTCCTACACCTAGAAACAGAACCACTCTTTGGTTCTCAAACATGGCTAAACTTTATCTCCTCTGCATCTCTGTACCTGCTATTTTTGTATGCAATGCATCTCACCAAAACCCCGTCCCTCTCAGCCCATGGACAGGCCATGATGCCATCTCATCCATGAAGGCCTCTCACAGCCCACCAGCCAGGAGTGATTTCTTTCTCTGGGGTTTTACAGTACAATCCATGCATAATTCTCCCAAAACTTCAGATACAATATATCTTAAGTTATAGTTTTTGTGCATGCTTATCCTTTCCATCAGGTGATAAATTTCTTGGGAATATTGTTTGGGTATCTAGTCTGTGGTGTGCATCATGTTAGGCACTTTTATATGTATAGCAACAATCCTACAACGCGGATGTATTATATAATTACTTGTTTTAGTCTGCTCAAAAATAAGCTACAGAGGACTGGAATCTGTGTCATGTTCACCACAAAAATGCTTTGCACATACTACGTGCTCAATGAACACTTGTTGAATGAATGAATGAAACAGCGCTATTCACTTTTTCTGAAGAAATTGAGCCTCAGTAAGAGTGCTGGGCCAGCAGTCATTGGGAGTCAAATCCCACTGCAGAACCTAATTGATATGTAATCTTGAGCAAGCTGATCACCTCGCAGAACCTCAGCTTTCTCATATTAAATGGGGATTATAACGCTGCCTTCCTCACACACCTGTTATAAGAATTAAATGAGATAATGTGTGCACAGCCCTTGACACTGGGCCTGGCACGTGGTACACGTGTGATGAATGTTACCTGTGACTGTTATTCTTAACTTGCACAGATAAGGCCCTCATTCTTCCTTAGGAAAAGGGTCCTCTATTACTTTCGTCACCCTCGGTGTAGAACCACTATGCGTTGCCTATCACTGAGATTTAACAAACTTACTGGGCACTGAATTTCCTCAGCACGTGCCACCTGAACCAAAAATTAGAAGGAAACCACTGAGCAGGGTACTGCACAATCAGGTCTCCTAAGCATCCAGGTAGATTTGTATTCTGTAAGAGGATGACGAGCCCAGATAGATCTCTAAATAGTGAAACTCCACGTAAGTAACACATTTAAACAAAACATTTCAGACCTTCTAAAGAAGAGATCGGTGGGCAGTGGTCTCCATGTTGGCTCTGTCCATGAGTCGGGCCACTCACTTGAAAAACAGGGGTGTGTCTTCTCGGTCTTGTGTCTTGATCATCTGGCGTCGTGCCCAACGATGGAGTAAACAAATAGCCCGTACGCTTGTTAAGTAAATTAACTGCTTCCGGCTTGTAATCCTCACCCTGCTTTTAGTTAATTCCATTTCTCTTTATGGCCAACATAAAAATCAATCATGGTGACTGATGTTTTGAGAAGGAGGAAGTGAATGATTTTCTCAAATATCATCACTTTAAAAAACAAGTCCCACCAATTCAAATGTTTTACTAACATTATCTACACACAGAGTGGAGATAATCCCTTTCTAATGAAGGATTCACTCTGTATCAGTTTAGGACAGCTCAAAAGGATAATATCTAAGAAATGGAAGTTGTTTCCAGTCAGTGATACCTCATCTAAAGAAGACCTTGAGAATAAACTTCCTTTATTTAAAAAAGCATTTTAGAAAAATCATCAATTATTCAGAGGGTTTCTGTATTTCATATGGCTCAGAAAATAACTTTATTTTCCTGTGTGTATGTTTAGTAAAACATCTCCTAATACAGCTGGGATTTTTTTCTTCCCCTGCAGCAGTGACCCAAGGTTAACGACACAACTCAAACCTAAATCTTCTCCCGTATCTTTTTTTCCACTCAGCACCAACTCCTTTCCCAACTAGAAACTAAATCTTCTCCAGCTCTTAAGTCCCTGTCCCGTGTTAAACCAGGAAAGGCTCTGATATCAGTGACTTGTGATTAAATACATATTTACTGCAGAGAGTTGGAAAATACAAATAAACAAACAAAAGAAATTAAAAATCACTCAAACTCCACCTGCTACAGATTACTATCATTAACATTTTGGTGCTTTTTTTCCCCAGGCATTTTTCTCTGTGAGATTTTATACACATATTTAACCATTTTTTTATTTGTAGTATGTCTTATTGCTCTACATCAATAAATCTTCCACAGCATGAATAAGTACACTGTCTTTTTAAGTTTACCCTTTCAAGACAACGCAGGGGCAGAATAAACTGAAGCAGGGAGAAACCTGAGGCAGAAAACCAGAAAAGGGAATTGTCCAACGCTCTAAGAAAGACTTTACAGAGGCTAAAGGGACAGAGGGGACAGAAAGGAGAAGACGGATTTAGGATGAAGAATCAATAGGCTTGTTGATGGTTTGGGGAGGAGAGAGAGGAGTCAGGAATGACTCCCAGGGTTCTGCCTTGAGAGACGGGGCCTCGGAAAAGCATAATTAGACTTTGGGGGTGAGCAGAATATAAAATAATGCATTCAGTTCTGGATACTCAATAAGTTAGGATTCTTCTGCCTATAAGGAACCGAAAACCTGACAGAAGCTTAAACAAGCGGAAGTTTATTTTTTCTTCAAAAGAGGATTCCAGGGTAGATGCTGGCCCACCAATGGCATGAAGGACCTGGGTGCTTCCCATATCTCTTCTCCAGCGCCTTCGAGCCGAGTATTGGCTTAAGGTGGCTAGTGCATCTCAGCATACTGCTGTCTCCCAAGCATAAGACTGTGAGGCTATCGGAAGTCTTCTTCTTCTATTTCTCTGGCCCAAACTGTGTCTGATGTAAACCCTAGCCCAGCCACTGGCAAAGCACAATGGCTTTCAGATCACGATCCCTCCCTAGGCGGGCAGGGTTCCACCCACGAGGAAGAAGGGAGGGTGGCCGCAGGGTCGGCATCCAGCAGAGTCTGTCTCGGCTGAAGTCAAGTCTGCGGAGTCTGAAGTGTGTCTGTAAGACACCCAAAAGGAGCCATCCCGTATACTGTCTGGTGACGTGGAGAGAAAACTACAGCTGAGTGGTAGAATAGGGAAGTCACCCATGTGCAGAGGGAATTGTGAAGTTACGGATGTGCACACATTTGCCTGAGAAGAATGGGCTGGGGGAAGAGGCAAGCCCCAGGGACAACAGTGAAGAGGGCAGGGTAGAAAAATGAGCTCTGAGCAAGAGCCTTTTTTAAAACAAGGAAGAAG